>JAFIDM010021899.1:0-19992 GCA_023159025.1 Thereuonema tuberculata
TCCCTGCATGGTTTGGCATTCAAATTCAGCGACCCAGTCCAGGTGATGTCTTGGACTGTCTCCATTTCCAAAATCAGGGTAGTTTCACACGTCAGGTCCACATTGATGAGCTAATTATGATATTCTTAATTCTGTATTTAAACAAGACATCTTCTTTATAGAATGGAAAACTGCTTGGATTTCAAGGACGTCATTCAACAAATTCACCAATTTGTGCGTCCATTTAAAGCTCCCGCCACCTTCTTGACGTGATTCGCAATTGGTTCTAAAGCCCATTGCACATTGCAGATGAAAATCGATCGGACGTATGAGCGTAAAAGGGGAGCGTATGAGACCAAAATTATCATATTGAAATGAAAAAAGGTAAGGTGAATGAAACACAATCTACGTATAGGGTGATTCAGTCCAAAATTTGCATATTCAAGACACCCTCATTCACCTTACCTTTTTTTCATTTCAATATGATAATTTGTCTCAAACGCTCCCCTTAAGTCAATTGCGCATGGATCCGACCGACCGATTTTCGGATCCGTGTGCAATGGCCTTAAGTCCATCGTAAGAAAATCAGCGTCCATCGATTCAATTTTTACATTCGGAAGAGAAAAAAAAATAAGCCAATCTAGATTTAAAAATGATTCCAAAATAATAAAAAAGCAAAAAAAAAAAAAAACTTAATGAAAAATATGAAAACATGGCTTCATTGTACATTTCGCCATTAGTTCTTTTTCTTCCGTTTCTATAAGACTAGTTTCATCTTCGGTCTTATGGTTTGAAAGAAAAAAAACCAAAAAACATGTATATTCTATCCCACAATTACAATATTATAATTAAAATCTGAAAAAGAATGAAATAAAATTATTATTTTATTTTATTATTCATTTCAAGTCTTTGGTTCTTTTCTTAGACGAGTCCACACTATCTCCTATTGGAAAATATTTCGCCAAATAGTTTATAAAATGATGAAATATTATTGACTAGATTGAAAGAAATGTCAAGAGTCTAGGCTTTACTAAAAATAAATAAATAAATAAAAGTAGTTTATTTGGTTGTAAGTTCTTTCTCAATCATACCTGTTTACGTATGCACATTAATAGTCTTACAAAAGACAAAAGCATTCTGCGCATTAATAATATTGGTGGTTCTGCATAACCTCTAAGTGTGATGCCAATCTAATATCTTAGGTTGAAATTTACTATTGTGCCATTCTTATTAAAGATTTAAATATAATTAATATACATTGGTATTTGTAAATATGTAATAAAAATATATTGTGTATATTTTTTGTATAATTTAACTTTTATTTGTTTTTTTTTATAACATTTATTTTCACAATACAAATTAACTTTGTAATTAAATGCAAATTAAATTTTTAAATACACAAATATTTAAACAGTTTTAATAAAATGCTACGACGCTTTATTAGAAATTATAATTTTTTTTTTGTTTCGGTTTCAGAACTAATGGCGCTTTGTTATGGCCTTTCTTTTGGCTTCTTCCAAGTTTTCAAAATAGATAATTCGTATAAAATGTACAGTTTTAAGTGCTGAAAATATGGCTATGCACTTCGACATGGCTTTCTACGTTGGCATGCAAAATTTCATATTTCTAGCTACTGTAGATTTTGAAGAAAATGGTTCACAAAATAAAATTGAGTCTAATTTACGAGGTGACCCAAAAAAAAAAAAAAATTGGAAAAATATCAGTGATTATATTAAGTATTCGTAAAAGCTTAAACTATTTAATGACTAAAATGAATTACTTTAAGGATGATTCTTTAAAACTGTTCAAGGCATTTTTTCCCCCTGAACTGTTAAAACGAAATACAGTCGGATCTCGACATAAGGTCATCCCTTGGGACCTCGCGAAAGTGACTTTATATGCGGGATGACCTTATAACCGATTCATATGCATTTGTCAATAAATAAGCATTATGTAAATACAGTATAATTCTTTGTAAAATTTAATACGTACAAAAATATCAGTTTATTAGGTTATAATTTTTTAATTTAGTTGAACCAATTAATATTAATGGAATCAGAAAGAAATTATTTAAAAAAATTTTTAATTCGGAATAAAGTTGAATACAAATAGTACTAGTATGCTTAAGCAAAGTATTGATGTACAACTGACCTTACTTAAAATAATCCATAATACAGGACTATCGCGATTTTAGTTTCATCTTTTGTACAATGTTTTCTATTGTTTTGTTGTTTCTGAAAATTTAATGCTCTTAGTGCTTCTGCTTGTGTCACCGCTTCACTTTCAGTATCCCTGTCGTTATCCTCACTTTCTAATGCATTGGAATCTAAAACTTGCGAAACAATTTCGGAAATTGAAGCTGGAGAAGTGGTAGCAATTTTATCATCAATTCTCACATATTCACTTTCCCCTTCTACAGCACAGCCGCGATTTCTGAGATCTTGTATTAACACAGGTAAAGGAATATCGTCTTCATCATCCTGTTTTCCTAGAATTTGAGGGGATGAAGTGCTTTGTGAAAAAGCTGTCCCCTCCGTCAGTAGGAGAAATTGCGTCGATAAAAGATCGTACCCACGGAAAAATTCTTAGAATTGAATCAGTGTGGCACTGAAATCAGACAAAAGTGACCTTATATGCGATTACGGTATTTAAGACCTGACCATATATCCGATAATCCATATCAAAGAATTCCTATTCAATGAGCCGGGACTTTAGAAAAGTGACCTTATATGCGGGGTGACCTTATATCGAGGTCCGACTGTATTAATATTTGTTGACTTTACACGTCTTTAAATACTTACTGCAAAGTATTGAAGACATAAATTTAGAGAAAAATGTTTTAACGAATATGAATCAATTGATTGAGGATGTCTTTCAGTGGCTACTAAATTCTGGATTATTCAATGGATGAACAATTGTATTGTGGAACCTTTTACTTTGGATCAGGTTTTCTGTTTTAGAACGATATTACTCTTATTCATTGTGATCTACAGGTAAATCTCAAATCAAAGATTGACTTATTGTAACTTGGTCATCACTCTCCACGAATGTAAACGTAATCTGTTAAAGAGAGTTTTCGCAGACCCCCACAAGTACAAGGGCATCTGACGGCATGAATGGATGCCAACATAGCTGAAATGATTAGTAAGCAACACATCACGCTGCAACATTTCTACAAGCAAGTAAAAACATTCTTCAACTCTGGACGAATGTCAAAATTCATTTCTTAAAAGCATTCTTGATTGTATCTCATTACCTGAAACCATCAGAATACCTCAGAATTTCTAAGATAAGTTTTTCATTGATTTGCAAAAAAATAAATAAAAAAAAATAAAATAAAAACTCTTACAAATTAAAAATTGTCTATCTGTGGTTCAGTGTTGGGAGCGTGAGAATTGAAACTTCTTGATGTGGTTCAAACTTTTTTGACGTATAAGAGGAATCTATCCAAATAAGAAAATCTGAAAATAAGAGGAATCTATCCAAATTAATTTTGTTGTAATGTTTCTTAAATGAGTGAGAATAAAGGTTAACTTTTGGTTAAAACGTAATTAAAATAACGATTTTTTAATTCCAATATGTCAGTCAATCAAACAATTAAAAAAGAAATCTTCTTGTAATAAATAAATCCAAGTAAAATTGTAAATCAAACACTGAAATCAAGTAGAAATGTAAACAGAATCGTACAATTGCAAATGCTTTTCAGAATTAGATATCCTTGAAATAAAAAAAATTATAACAACAAATCCAGAGTTGGTAAATCTCTTCATGTACACTAAAACCTCGTTTATCCGGCTCTCGTTGATCCGGATCAGATTTGTAGACATTTTTTTATTTTTTATTTAATGTTCACATAGATAATGATTTTAACTATGATAACAAGAACATAACTATAAGCCAAACATTCGCTTTTTATTTTAATTAAATGTACAATTCCTGCATAGATTGTACAATAAATTATGGTAATAAAATGTTTTTGTCGAGTTTAGGAAAGCTTTACTAGAGTAATTTTGTTATAAAATATAGTTTTTTATCGTAATAAACGGTAAGTCTTCTTATTTAAGGATTTGTTTTGCTTATTACCCGGATTATCCGGATTTTCGATTTTCCGGATTACCTTTGGTCCCAGTTATTCCGGATAAACGAGTTGTAGTGTACTTGACTCTCTCGATCAGTTATCGCCTAGAATACAACCTAATTGTTGACAGTTATTTTAATTCGTCTAAACTTACAAGTTTATATGCTTTTTAAACAAAAAAATTAAGAAAAAGAGAGAAAAAAAAATAACTGTAGACATGTAACATTAAAATGCAGTATTTCCAATAATTATATATATATATATATAGTATAAAAACAATAAATAAATAAAACAATTACGGCAGTTCTTCAATCGACTGCCTTCAAAAAGCTGGAGGAACAATCGATTATCCAATATTGCTATTCATGTTTATTCCTTCGTGACTTCGGAAAAAAAATAAATCTGCATCACCAAATATAATATCATGATTTTCTGCCACTCTTTCCTACTAGTTATTCATTATTAAATCCAAAAGTTTTCAGTCAAAGAACTTGAAAGATCTTAAGCAATTTTGATGATCTTCTAAAAAATACTTCAAAATAAAGTTTCACCCAAATTCAGTACGGAAAGCTTATTTCTTGGGGACAACAGCGAACGGATATACAGCCAAATACATGTTTCCACATGAATACTTACTGCGCATTCTCCTGAAAACTGGTTGTATTTATTTATTTATTTATTTATTTATATTTTTTAAAGCATTGTTTTCTTTTTGTTTCTGATATTTTTAAGTTTTGGTTTGCTTTAAATGCACAGATTGGAAAGTGTTCAGTATTCGCTGGAATATTATCTCCAGTATATACCGTATTACAGAGAGTACGAACATAACAGAATTACTTCAATCCGGAAAATCTAAGAAAGGATTAAAGTATAGGAATAACTTTGAAAGACATCCGCTCCCTTCGTTTTCCCCCAGCTCTTAATCTCGCTACTGTGTATATAGACCTTTAAAGTGCAAATGATAGCTTCTTAGAAACGACGTAAATCATGCTAGGAGCCAATGGCGTCCTGTGTCAGAAGCGACGCCACTAAAACCGACAGATAGAATAGAGGAAGCCAATTCATTGAAACAGCTATTAAAAATACTGCTTTTGTCCATTTACCAGCCTGCATTTTCATTGGTTTATTTAATAACCATTTCGTTTTTTACAATCACCAAAGAAGCAATTTTCTTTATATTAATTTTCTTTCTTCTTCTGTCTTTTTTTTTCCTCGAGACATGATGATAAATGGAGAAGATCTTAAAAGCTTTTAATCATTTCGAAGGTGAAACGTTTCTTAGGCTTGAATTTCTTCTTTACTTACCATAAAGAAAAAAAGAAAATACAGTTGCCGTACCAACTTTTGAATATCCACATGGTAAGATACGGAAGGGAGGAAAAAAAACTGATGGGAGGAAATTGAGAACGTAACAAATAGCAAAAGTCGTTTGAAAAATTCCCGAAGTAACAATTAAGAAAAAAGAAAAATAAACCATTTCAAGGATTCACTGAAAAGAATCTTATCAGTTTTAAAGGAAGCGAACTCTAACTATTAATGCCAACTCATGTATTTTTATAGATCTTCTTTTTACTCTTAACTCATTGCCAAAGATTCGATATGTAACAAAATCAGCGTGGATTTCCTTAAATTGTTTAATTTAACAACTTAACTCTTAAAAATTTGATCTTCTTAAAAGTAGTTTTGAATTAGTTGACCATTAAAGAGAGCTCGATTTCAATTCGCTTTCTAATCTTTCTTTGGCTAAACTGGAGAAAATACGGTACCTGCCAATCACAGTCTTCGTAAGATACATCCGCGCAGGGATACATGATGATGCCTTCTGTTATCTCAAATCGCAGTTAGCCAGATGAGGGTTAGTTTTTCTAGTAAAAGATCGTGCAAAACCATTTTTAAATAAGCTTACCTGCAAATCTCATTCTACTTTCCACTAATTAATTGAAATAGTACAATTAAAAGGAGTGCCAAGGAGGCCATCTTTTCAAAACTCGACCGTACTTCAAAACAGTCTGGTACCGTAATCTTCGGTTTTATCCTTTCTTTTTTTTTTGTTCTAGCCCTTTTTTTTTCACTCCGATAAGAACATTACAAACATTAGATCAAATTAATAATTTCCTATGATACTAGGTGCGTTTCTCAGTTAATAAAATACCCTCAACTATTACCCTAACGGTCGTCACAACCTACGTCACAGTTCAAAGAGGCTGTTGCTAGGCTACATTGCTAGGGTTTTAGAATTGAAATTACGGTAGTTACAACCAAGCGGGTGTTTATCTTGGTTTTTCTTTGAGAAAAGACCCCAAAAAATAATTAAAATTTATCAGAACGCAATTTTTAGACTTCAAGAAAGTCCACTTTAGGGGCTTTTTTTTCCTTATTTTTTGTGAATTTCAGGAGAAATATTAAGACAAAAAAGCTGTATTTATGCTTATTTTTGAGGTTTGGACTGCCATAGATCACCTTGCAATCGATGTCGAGAGCTTCTGATTGGATAACTCAAAAGCCATTCTCCAATAGCAAAGGACCGATCTGACATACTGAAACTCATTTCAGAAGTAGGATTATAAAAGAATAAATACTTTTATATTCGCCAACAATTGTAAAATTATTATTTCTTCTACAATCCTACTTCTATAAACATTCAAAACTGCGTTTAGATCCCATCCACCTATAAGCCTTTAGGTAAATTTATCAGCAACCGACCGAATATATTCAATAACTGATTGTAATGTTGTATTCACAATGATAGTTGTTTCATAGAATCATTACTGTTCAGATATTTCGTTTCATTTTTGCAAGGAGACAATAATTTAGAATTAATAGATACACACCAGATTAATAGATAAACTGTTACTAAAGTTGAAGAATGAACTAAAACTGATACAGGTGGTAGGAGCAGCCATCGCAGGCGGCAACCACGCTGAAAAAGGAATTTGAGCTCTTTTTGTCATTGCAGCAATCCAAGCACATATTCCCACTCAACGTAACTAGTTTTATCTCCTATTTCAATATTAATTAAATAGTTTCAGTTACCATAATTAAATATTCAAAGCAATAGAAATAAGAAAGCCACATCCGCAATTCGATTTGATAAAACTGTGAATATTCCGGCATTAAATGAACGTCTAGTTTGATAAAAAATAAGTAAACAATAAGATACTAACCCCAATCCAACTCTAATTAAAATTCTAATCACATTAGGGCTAAAATTAATAAGATTATTGATAAAAACCAATATTAAAACTAAAAGACAAAACCAGACTTCTCATTAGAAACAGGTGATAATTGTTATAAAATTGTTTAAGAGACCATTGCTTTCTTTCAGCCATCTATTATCGTCGCGGCGAAAGTTGGACCCGCAAACACATTATCATTGACTAATTTCTCCAGTATCAATGCCGTAAGCTCCGCAGAAAATTTCAATCTCAATTATCAAAAATAGGAAATATCAAAAATCTCACATACATCTTCTTGAAATCGACGAGCAACGTTAAGAATAATTTCCCTACTTGATTTTTGAGACCTTTTCCTCGTCGAAATGTTGAATGTGAATCAACGACCGCCATTTTCTCTAACATTTGAATGTGACCGACAGGCCAGGAAAGGAAAATCTATCATCTGCGTTGCATTCTGGGAGGTTCATCTTTGGCCGTACTGACAATAGTGTATATTGATTTAATTCAGTTGATAAAAGATTTAATATTTACTGATTCAATAGCAATTGGTATGCTCCACAAATAGCTCCGCAAATTTCTGAACATTGACCAAAGAGAATTCCTGGGAAATTAGATAAAAAGGAAGTTTGGTTTAATCGTCCAGGGACTGTCTCGACTTTTACTAGGGAAGGGACTGTTCATGAATGAAGTACATCTGCTGCGGTAATTAGAACTCGAATATGTAAAGGTTTATATTATTAGAGTGAAATCATATTTTTTTTTGTTTGTTTGTTTTTTTTTTTATTAGGCCTAGGGCCATGGGCACACCCCACGTGAGCTTTTATCCTTCTGGATTTCTCGCTCTAACCCTACAAAGGTCAGAAATGGTGAAATTGTTGTTTTCCATTTTCAATTTTTCAGAATTCTTCATTGCCATAGACGGCGGAAGAAGAAGACAAACACAGGAAAGAAAGTAAACGTCCAAGCAGACACCGGGATTCGAACCCAGTCTCGTGGGAGACCGCCGTCTAATCCACTAGACCACGCCGGCACGGCGAGTGAAATCATATAATAATGCCTGAAGTTAATATAAAAGATCTTAAAGCCCCTGTTAGTGGCCAAGGTCTTTTATCTACAATATGGAAGGGATGAAATATTTTTGCTGACATTTAGTAAACTTCTGAAGAGTAAAATGCTGAAAGTGTAACAAAACGTAAGATTGAATAAGGGATAAACATACATCATTCTCACTGTTTAATGAAGTAATTCATTTAAGCTAGAGATGACTTCATTATCTTTTGTTATCACCTATATTTAATAAGAAAAGGTTTTCATTTCCACTTATTTTTCCTTCAGAGGCATGATAACGTAAGGCTTGATGCCTTCGCATCAACACATGGAACTTGAAAAGTTTGGAAGCACGTTTATGTAGTATCTGAAATACCACGGCTTATTTTTTTCGCCTCAGAAAAAAGTCTGCAGTATTCGAAGTTCAAATGTTTGCCGTTTAAATATTGTAGATAAAAAGCTTAGAAATCGAAATTAAGATACCAATAACAATTGATTTGAGGTGCGCTATTTTGTGATTGGCTAGAAAATAGAAATGTCGAAATCACGTGGGATTCCTTCCAATCGTCAAGATATCGTGGTCGGACTGTAGCAAGTTACGAGGGTGAGTCAAAAAGTAACCTTAATATGGCCATAAAAATTTAAAATCTCATAGTAGAGGATTCTCATACAGATTGTCTTGCTACTTGAGGAACCTGCGGGTGCAAATACTTTGGCCTATGCGACGTCAGCAAGCCAAAGCAAAGATGGCCGCGCATTTAGAAGGATGCTCCAAAGAGGAGCAGCGTGCAGATATCTGATTTTTGGGCAGTAAGGGTGAAAAACTGGCAGACATTCGTCACAGAATGCAAAGACAGTACGGGGATAATTGTTTGTCGCTTCCGCAAGTTTCCGAACGACACAGGAAGTTTAAAAGTGGGGTGTCAAGTACGACTGATGCAGCTCGCTCTGGCCGGCGTCACACTACGACTGTGGCTGACATTATCACTGCAGTGGAACGATTGATATGGAAAAACCGGCGGATAACAATCAACGAGATGGCTGAAATAGTGTTCATTAGTCATGGCTTGGCATACCATATCATTCACGATATGCTAAAGTACAGCAAAGTCTCCTCTAGGTGGACAACTTGCCCCCAACATCAAAGAACTTCATCTGGATGCTTTTGAAATGCTATTGCGACGTTATGAAGTTGATGGAGATGACTTTTTACGATGTATCGTTATTGCTGACGAATGCTGGGTCCAATATTACCAGCCAGAGTCTAAGCGAGCAAACAAGGATTGGCAACATTCATCATCGTCGAAATTAAAACATTCTGCACAACTCCGTCGGCTGGCAAAGTGATGCTCACTCATCTGGTCCAATCCTGGAACATTACATGACCAACGGATTTACTGTGAACAGTGAATCGTATTGTGATCTGCTTCAGAGCCTTTTGAAACCCACAATCAAGTCAAAATGTCGCGGTTTGCTCGGTTCAGGTGTGCAGCAGGATAATGGTACGATGATAGAAAAACTAACAGATCTGCATTTCGAGTGTCTTCCACATCCTCCATATTCACCAGACCTTGCACCGAGTAATTACCTTGTGTTTGGACCCCTTAAGTTTCGCACGAAGTTTCGCACGGATGATGAGATGATACTCGGCTTCACAATCAACCAAAAGTTGTTTTTTTTCTCGCGGAATCCAGATTTTGCTAAAGTGCTGGTTCTTCTGGATTGAACGTAATGGGGACTATATTAAAAAGTGATGAAGTGTTTTTGTTTGAATGTGTGTATATTTTGTCAATAAAAAATAATTAAGGTTACTTTTTGACTCGCCCTCGTATCATCGCCTGCGACTTTTCTCAGTGGCCCACCTTACCTACATTACTAGAACGACTCACGTGGAGTGCGAACAAATCTTTGGTGAACACAGAAATCCACGTAAGTGCAATAACAAAATTATTTCCATAATAGTAAAAGTTAACCTATTCTTCATTTCGTCATTCTTGTTTTCTCTGCATGAAAACAAAACAAAAAAGTTATGATAATTGGGTTTTGAAATCAGGGCTACACGTGATCAGCGATCCTCTTTCAGGGTAAGGCTTGTTTATGAGGGAATAATTTACTGAAGGTATCTGAAATTATTCTTTTAGGACTCCGAAATATTAATTTAATGATAATGTTTAGTTTATTTAAATCTTTTATATCTTTTCATGTTTAATAATAAAATAATTTTAATAATTCTGCTCTGAAAAAACTTTCGTTTAGCACCCATTTGGTTTAAACGTGATAGTTGCTATTTTCTTTCCCATAATAGTTTTTATATAATCAGGATGTAAAAACCAATCATCAGCTACTAAAATACAATCATCTCATGAACATAATTACAGGCTAGAAAACTGTAATATAAACACTATCTAATAATGTGTTGCCTCACGTTTACTTCAGCCTTAGGTTAAGTTAAACTTAATTATAGAAATCCTATGTCCATAAAAGATTTACGGCTTTCTTACTGCTAACAGAGACACCTGACTTTTCACGTTATTTACCAGATGTTAAAAGAATATTATTTTAGTGCCAAACATCTTTTTTTCCCGGATATTTAAACATCTGAAAAACTTCACAAATTCCGAATCACTTATATTGAGTCTAAAATAATATTATGTACACGAGTAATTTTATTTCAATACTATGCAAGTAAATTTATTGGTATTTAGCTATGTCTTGTTTGTTCATTAATGTTGATTTTTTCATCTTTTTCTTCAAAGGTAGAGGAAGGTGACCATATTTCGGATGGTGCCTTAATTTCGGATAGCGTGATAAATCGCACACCGGTCAGCAGATTGCATTAGTGTCTACCATGAGCGGAAGCTCTGGCCACCATAAGTAATCTGTCTTGTCGTCGTGAGCTTTTGATCTGCATGTACGCAACAATAAATAATTTAAAAATATTCCAAAAAGTGACTTTTTGAAGATGTCAACTTCGAACACAGCTGGAGCGCAAATGGTAAGTTCTAAAATTTGTTTTAAAGTGTATAATGAAGTTCGTAAAATGTAGTTTAAGTGACAAGTCGCATCGTTGTGTATGATTTTAAGGTTAGTTTCAAATGTTGATTTAAAAATATTTCTCATAACGTCCTAATTTCGGATAGTCAATGGTGCCTAATTTCGGATATCCGTTTGCTTTAGAAAGCACCCCCAAAGGCTGAAGTTCGTGTAGAAGAAATAACGGTAGACAGCAACATAGAACCTCTTGTATCCGAAAATGTTATCTCTACCTCACAATATTCAACCAACCCAGTAGACCTACAGAAACAGTCGACCTACAGAAACAGTTTCATTATTTTTAATGTATAATGTCGTTAATTTTATTAGAATGTCATAAAGTCATTACTCAAATAAATAAGTTACTGTATTTGCATTGTATGTTTCATTTAATTATATTATCAGAATTATTACCCTGAAATTCTTAGGTATCCGAAATTAAGACCCCATTTGCTTCACAACAAAAACAGCAATGTTTTGCAAAAAAAATAATTAAACTATCTATTTTTTATAATGGATATTTACCAGTTCGGGATCTAAAATTATGTTATTTATAGAAGAAAACAAAGTAAAATTCTTAACCAAAACTTCAATATTTTAAATTCTTTAGATTAAAAACAAAATGGTATCCGAAATATGGTCACCTTCCTCTTCGGTAACACGTTTGACTGTGATATTCACTTGGCAAACGAAGCTACAAGGTGTTTAATTTGCATTCTTATTCATTCAATTGCAAAATTGAATCAAATCCGATAACATCTCATACGAGAAAAAGAGGTTTAACGTTAAAAGTTCATAAGTAGTGTTATAGGATGCTTAAATTATTTTAATCTGCTACTAACAAGAAGCATCGTAAGTAATACCATCAGCTACTTAATGAGGCAATTTACTGAAAATGTAGAAAAATGGAGTTGATTCATTTTAACACTTAACTCTTCATAAACTTAAATCAAATTCGATAAGAATTATTCAGTATTAAAATATTAATATTGAATTAGGGATCAAAATACAGTAGAGCTGAAACACTATAAACAAACTAATAGACCCAAACGGAACTATTGACTAGACGGAAGTCTTGATAATAGAAACTTCTTGTTCAACTGCGCATGTGGGCAAAAGCAACGTTTTGCCATCATTCAAAGAGAACCGATTTCTAGACCCAGTAATTATTACAATAGCAAAATGCCTTTACATATCATTATACGAAAATAAGAAAAAAAAAAGCAAGTAAGTTAATGAGAGATATTTAATTTTTAACTGAATATTATGTAATTAAAAATATTTGACTTACCAATCGTGAAAGAACTTCATTCGATAAACAACTTTGATGTTTTATTGAATAAACTTTCGTAAGGAAAAAAGAAAAAAAAGAGTGGATGGGAAATTAATTTTTTTCCCGGCTAGGGGATGCTGTTTTTTAGTTTTATACGATAACGTTACATCATTATTGCATCTTATCCCAGTAATTTAATGAGTTTCGCCGTTCTCCCACCAGAGATCGACAAGATCGCCTTCTCCTCAGAAAACATAAAACCCGATGCGATTCCTGGAAGGCGTTCATGGCGGCTAAAGATCAGACATACATAAGCAACTTTAACATTTAACTATAAAATATCAGCCATCGGTGTAAAATTCAGCCATTCTCCCTTGACAATGGGCTCAAAGCGTAATCGCCATCGAAGAACTATCACAGGTTATAGCGTATAATCAAAAGTTAGACTATTCATCTGAGAGAAAACTGTCTCGTTTTTAGGGTTTTCAATAGGCATCCAAATGGACGAACTGCCGTAAACGAAGGGTTGGAAAGAAGCCTTTAAAAAAAAATACCAAAAGAAGCGAAGGACTACATTAATGGTGCAACGATAAATGGACACGAAGCCCTGATGTGGAAAAAAAAATAAAATAAAACAAAGCGAGTGGGGAAATAAGGGAATTACTGCCGCGACCTTTTCTTCAAAGCGCCATGAAATTTGTCGGTTACGATGCTCATAATTCAAACTTGGCGACGAGAACGATGACCTATTCGATACAATTACACCTCCGGCGATCCATTAAGAATAAATACAAAAAACAAAAACAAGATTGGCAAACAACTATGGATTAAATTAATTGTTGGCGATTAACCAAATAGCTTACAATGAAATAACAAAACAAGACGACATTAAAAGAATATTTTCTTTCTATAATTAGATTAAAGAATTTAAAAAAACCATTCTTCCTTCTCAAAGGAATTCAAGTCTGGGATATTATTGAGTGGCCCAAAGAAATACTTCAATAAAGAATAATAATTAAAAAAGAAAGTGTTTGACTTAAGCTAGAAGGCAAGTAATCCGTCAGTTGTTAAGATTTCTTAACAACCGCTATAGGCCGACAGACGGTTCTTGATGATCCCGAATTTTCTCAATTTCACGTGATTGACGCGAGAATAGCCTCTATCCATGTCTTCTCACAAAATGGCGAGAAAGAAGGCTTATCGACTCCGGGAAAGAAGCGATCACGAGCAAGCCCCGTTACTGATGTAGACGATTTTGACCGATGCACAGTGTTTCCAAATGCCTGAAAACCTGGCCAAAAATGCATTTTTCAAGTTTTTTTTTATAATGTTTACAATGTGCCATTTTGTTCCAGAATGTCTGGTGGTCGTAAAGCTTCTACCCTCATAGCTGATCTACTTTTATTCAGTTGTTGTTGAACCTTGAAAGTGAGAGGTTTGAGTTGCATAGTTTGTGTTGTTGTGATCGAGCGTTTTTAACCTGTATTTCAAGTGTTTTTGTACTCCATTTGTAGATTTAAAGGTAAGTGTTAATATTAATTCTGTACAACTATATTTTGGTATTCTGAAAACATAATATTTATTAAGGTTAAATATTAACGTGCTATATTAAAATTAACACATTGCCAACTATATTAGCACAGAAAGAAATCAACAAAAATTACATATAAATATACGATACCACGACGTACGTTTCAGAATCCCAATCTAGATTCTATTTTCAAGTAAACAAAAGAAAAAGAAAAATAAACTACCTGGATTAAGGCCTAAAATAGCGATATTTCCAATCTACAACCTAGCGGCCAGATTAGAAAACATAATAAATGTAAAGACGCTATAATATAGGACTATAGACCATATTCAAGCACATTTTTAGTAGACAGGTCCTGATTGTAACTTTGAACCATTCTAATGACACATGATTCGTAGAATTCTCATAGGTATCTCAATTTACGTTTACCAAAAACAATCACATTTTCGGAATTTAACTGATGTCCCGTGCTTTTACAGTGTTTTACGGTGCTGTAGTTTTCATTATTGCTTTTGACTGCTTTACGTGTTCGTTCACTCGTACACCTAACTCACGTTTAGAATTTCCTACGTAAATGCAATCTTTAGCTTCACCATCATGTGATAAACATTTGATACCATAGATAGTACCCCGCAATTTCAATTTGTCCTCATTAGAGCATTTGTCACTTTTTTTATTTAAAAAAGAACCTATTGTGTTAAAAGGCTTGCAGGCTATGCCAATACCCGCATTAGCTAAAACCGGTCTAATTCTTTGCAAAATAGCCTCATCATATTTGAGAGTTACGAAGCTGCGTAAAATGTTCTTACTTTTAATTTTAACGTTCTTATTGTCCACAATAGGCATTACACTTCTTTTACGAAACTTGTTTTTGTAGAAAAAACGAAAACAACTCTGCACAAAACAGTCCGCTTTTTCTTACGTTATGTAATTTTATTTGGCAACCGCATAAATTTAATTTTCAAAGAGGCCTATAAAAAATGCCTGATGTTGCCCAAGGTTATATTTTTACTGAACATGTTCCCTAACATGTCTACTTTGAAGCCACAAAGAAATAAATTGCTCATACTCCATTTGTTATAATTTAAATAAACATATTTGCTTGTATAATTACAAATTGTCGATTTATTACATATACCTACATATTAACAATATCAAATAGTTTTCTTAGGAGCAAAAATATGATTATTTAAGAGTTAAATAATAACAATAAGAAGATATATTACAAATTACATAGTTTTATAGTTTATTTTCGTTTCAGAATGGAATACCGTTGTACACGGAGAGAGTTATTTCATAATTTGCAGCAAGAAAAGGGCGGTCGTCAAATACAAAAAAAAACTCTTTAGTTAAACATATTGCAACAAAAGTTGACGTACAAGCCTCACATGATAAATTTAAATTATTAGAAAAACAAGTATCTCAGTTTTGTAGTGAATTATTTCGCAGACTTGATAAGTCAAATAGAATCATCGACAGGTTTTTGAAAAACAATGAAGAATGGTTGGATAGGGAGTTTGTGTGTGATGTGAATGTTGTGAAAACTCCACTTGGGAAAAGAGGAAGACCACAAACGGACTAGGAGAGCAGTACTAGGTCTAAGCGCAGAGAAACTGAAATCTTAAGGAAGTCAGTAGAAAGTGCGGAAAGTTTAGCTTTCGCAGCGAAAATGAAACATCGCGAATCTATTAATGTAGAACACGCCAAGCTATTAGAAGAAATGGAAAAATCACCAACAAGGCCTTTAAAGATACGAAGATATTGGATGATTGCATCAACCAGCAGCTCTGTAATGAGAAGTTATAATGATGGATGAAGCATTATCAATTTTTTTGGAGGCTGATCTGACTACGCACCAGTATAAAGTAATGAGACAAGGCGCAAAAGATTTGAATGCGGATATATCCTTCTTACAAGAGAATTTTAAATGCTAAGAAAATGTGTTATCCAGAGTCTCTATTAGTCACCGAATCTCTTGCAGAAGTGGAACTTCAGGATCTTTTAAATCATACTGCCAGCCGCAGTATAATAATGTCACAAGAACCGTTAATGTCGCAGTATTATAATGTCACAAGAACCATTAATTGTCAGAATGAAAGATGACAAGATTTCTATGACATTGATATCGAAGTGGCGCTGTAATGGTAGCAGTGGGCATTCCCTTTACAAACAAAGGGCAGAAGAAGGCTTTTCTGATTCCGATATTTTCTTCACTTCCATGGTTCCTGTGCAACTCTTTTGTGTGGATGAAAATTGAGAGAAAAGTGTGCTTTGAAAAAATCCTCGTCCATCATCAACTTTGTATTGCCGCCTTATAAAGATTCAGTTTGTTAAGCAAATAACTCCTATTTAATGTTATTGTGTTATTTGTCTTATATTTAAAAAGAAAAGTCGAAATATTCGTGTTAAAATTGCATTTAGTATTTTTGGCCAGGTTTTCAGGCGTTTGGAAACACTGTGCGATGCCTTATTCGCCGCTGCATCCATCGTCTCTATGCTGAAGGTAAAAATCCAACTTTAACATTTTTTCTCTAGCAATTTCCTAGTGACAGCCATTCAAAATACTACATTCCTTGAGACCTGCTGAAGAGGCTAATGGCCAGATCTCGCGTTTTTCGTAATTCTCGTGCAAACGTGATCATCAAGAACCATCTGTCGGCCTATATGTTGTTTTCTTTATATTAGAGCACCATAACAATGAATTAACCACTATGATGCTAACAAAGCAAACGCCAATGTTATCATTAAACACCTAACAATAGACCACTGGAATCTCATACGGACTATAGAAAATTAGGATAATCATTCCAATTATTATTAATACAAAAAGATGTTATTATGCCTATATTAAAACACAAGAATCAAATAATAATAACATGAAACTTTATTTAGAACATGCATCTTAGTTACAATAATTGTTTAGCTCAGGTGAAGTTGAAAAATTAAGAAAAAAAATAAATAAATGAAAAATTAATGAAAACAACGCAACAAAATCATCTTTACTGTCAGTCTCAAATGATTTAAATTGAAACGTAAATTAAGAAAATGCCCGAAACATTCATCGATAAATGCCGGATGGTTATAATTAAAATGACTCTAGTCTCAGCTAATCAATATATCTAAAAGAAAATTGGTATATATATGCTAATTAGACCATGGAGAAGCGATTCCAATGAAACAAAAAATTGGTTCAAAGGCGAAAATATGACGCTGTAAACTTAGTCTGAAATGCAAAACTACAATAATATTTTATTATTCAAAAACAGTTACAGAACATGTTCAATATGTGCTCCAGCTAAGTCGATTACATGATGGATTCGTAATACAACGCGATGCCTTGCAAGAAAGAGATTGTTTAGAATCCACTGTCTTCTTGCAAGATGGAGCAATACCGCAAATTGGTCAATCAGTGAAGGAATTGCTTCGAATTACCTTCGGCAACGATCGCATAATATCCAGAGTTTTTCGATGCGTGGTCTCCACGATCTTTGAATTGATTTTTGGCTGTGGGGATATCTGAAAGACAGAGTCTATCAGGAAGGCGTGCGGTCTCTGCCTGATCTAAAGAAAAGCATACAATGGCATGTTGCTAACATCCCACCGCAAATTTTCATGCCACAATTGATCAAGCAGTACTATGCATCCAGCATGTAATCGACTTAGTTGGAGCACATAGGCCTATGGAACACATAACTGTAACTGTCTTTGAATAACAGTCTCATCATTGTAGTGTTGCATTTCGGAGTGTGTTGCAAAGCGCCATATTTTCGCTTGGTGGCTAAACTTTGAACCATTTTTTTTTCCCGTCTGAAATCGCTTCCGCATGATATAATCAGCATGCATACCAATTTTCCTTGAGATCTGTTGATTAGAACCTGCTCCAAAGAGCTGAGAGTAGGTACTTTCATTATAACCACCTTGTATTAATAAATAAGATTCGTGTTCACAACGGAAATCCTAACAAAAATTGATCACTTCATTTGGCGCCCATCAAAGTAGATTTTATTTTATTAATTTCCATTATGTTTAGTTCGATTCAATGTTAGGCCTATGAATTAAAAAGGGATTGAGCCCTCTGATCTCTAAAAAAACCACGATGACCTGCTCCCAGATCAACAGCTTAAATTCAGTTCTACCGCCATCTTAGTTGAGCAAAAGAAAGACTAAAGATATAAACATAAAGTGGAAACTCGGCAAATTTTGTTTAAAAAATGTATGACCATCTAAGATGTTACGTAACAATAATCTAAACTATAGAACTAAACAGTTTCCATCAATAAAAAAGAATGTACTTTATATTAGACACAACAACCTGTAATATTATATAAAGTTAACAAAATTATTGCACATAAAACGTTTTCACAATCACTTTTAAATGGTATTATTTATTAATAATATTTCAATAAACTATAAAGCTCAGGTACCAAAAAGATGTGTAATGTTATATTAAGAATCTGTATTTTTTTTCCAAATATTGGTTTTAAATCTCAATGCAATTACATAACTTTTTTTTCTTAGTAACCCTAAAAATTCGGCTTGAGAATTTCAGTTAGCAATGAAATACTGTGACGGAGTTATTTAAGAAATAAAGGAGTATTCGTTGATAGAATGATATTTTATATAGAATATGAAAGTTACGAAACATCAGGAATTTTTTATTTTTATTTTTATTTTATATCAGGTTGGGAAACAATTTTCTCAATGAGTCACTTAAAAAATCAACTGGACCTCACGAAGATCATATTGGGTATCCTATTAAACAATATATATTAATAGTAATAAATACAATAATAATTAATATAAAATTAAATTGTGAATATAAATGCAGACAACACAGTAATGAAAAGAATGTATCGATCATAAATACACTACAAACAATATTGGGCAAACAGAGAACAATGCTGGCAATTCTTGGCAATCGCTTTTTAATTGCCACATTATTTCATCGAGTTTTATAGAATCAAAAGAACATTACAAATGAGATATTCTGGAAAAAAAACATAGTATATTTAATTAGTATAGAAATTATTATTATAATTTTATAATAGTGTGCCGCCACACACTTCATGTTCATCCACCCCCCAAAAAAAAACCATGTTTATTGTTATATTTTATACATTGTCTGCACTATGGAACTTATCCACATGCCAAATTTCAAGTTTGTAGCATGTTAGAAAGCATGCTAAACATTTCGAACAGCAGATACACGATTTCATAAATTTCCCTTTTATATTATAGATTAAGTAAAAGAAACTATTTATGATATTTTTCAATAATGAAACAAAACATGTCTCGGCCAATATTGGGACAAAAGCAGCAAACATCAAAAACCAGTTCAGAATTTATTCGTAGAAGATATACCGAATTTTTCTTAGTATTCACCTCGGCAGTGGACACTTCTCTTGCCAGATTATTTGAATCAGCTGTACAACAGGTGTAAAGACTTTTACAGAATCTTTTAAATCGTCATTATCATGGACGGGTATAAGATCTTTGTTATCAAAGACATAAAACAAAAAATAAATCCCTATACTTTCGGAGGACAGGACAGGGTTTTTTCGCCCGCACTGTAATCACTAGCTCCACTTAGATGCTCCTCCACAGCTGAAAATAGGAGATTGCTTTATTGGATTTCTGATATTTAGTGATGTATCATCTTCTCTAATACCTCAAGATATGCATCTTCTTCTGAAATGAAACAACGAATAAAAGCAGCTACACTAAAATTTATTTTCGCTGAGAAAAGTTGATCCCGAAATAATAAAAAAATGGTCGACCTTCTCTTTTTTTTTTTTTTTTTTTTTTCAACACCCCGGGACATTTAACATTTAAATTTTCGGCTTTTATATGGGTTGTTTTTTTTCAGAAGAAGATG
>JAFIDM010021899.1:20092-60214 GCA_023159025.1 Thereuonema tuberculata
GCCAACGCCCGGGCTCTTAGTACTTAAACTATTGGCCTCAACAAGGGGCGAGAAATGTGAGCATTTCGCCGATGAAACGTTGCCCAGGGTACGCCATAGGAGGCAGCTCACGCTATACCCGCAGAAATGGACAAGACACAGAAGGAGAAAGTAACACCCATGCCACTGCCGGGATTCGAACCCAGGTACTGGCGCATTGGACGCCACGGCTGGCCGCCGCCGAGACCGCACGACCACGCGAGCACGGCTCGACCTTCTCTGAGACTGCCAAAGAGTAAATAATATTCTGCTAATAAATTCTGAGCTAGTTTCGTATTTCCTATTGAAAGTTCAGAAACGACAGTCTTTGTAACTTACTCATTTTACGATCAATGCTGGTTTTAATAATATATTTCAGTTAATGTTTTTATCATTGACAGTTTTCTTTATTCTAAAGTAATCTACCTGTGGTCCATTCATTAAAAGTTTGTTAAATCTGCTAGAAAAATAAAAGTGAGTGTTGTCTGCCGTCTTAGGGAATGGTATTCGTGGATAGATCGTTAAACAGTAGGACAACGATGAAGATAACTCACGATAGTACAAGATATTAGAAGGAGGCAGTAATTGTTACAGATTATTGACGGAGAAAATTTTTTTTCATCCCTGGCTCATGAAGATTGAAATCTTAAAAACTATAATTGAGGCCCAATTCTTCTCTTTCTTTGTTTACTAAAACTCAATATTGGAATCATCAGTTTATAAAGGAATAGATAATGAAACCGTCCTCGAAATTCAAAGAATTATAGAATATTGTGTCTCTTTTAGTCCTTCCCCAGGCCAGCCCTTTCCCATTGATCTCTTTGACTTAGGAGATTCTACCAACAGCTTTTACTACCATCGGTTCATTAGGGCACACAAGCTGCCTCATTTTGAGGTATTTTTGATTTCTTTAAGGAAAAAAAAAAGAAGGTACTAAAATAAGAAAGAAAAGCACAAACCTAAAAAAAAAAAAGAAAAAAAAAAAAAACCAACGAATTTAAACAAAGAAGAAACAAACCTAAAAAAATACCAATACTGAAGTACTGAAACATAGAATCGTATATTTGTAGGCATATTGAAACAACCGAGAAGTGGATATCATCATGCAAGGAATAAAATTTCTTTTAATCAAGATTTTTCATTATTTAGTCAGATTTTTAGCATTACAAAACAATGAAAACTTTAGATTGAAAAAAAAAAATAATAATAAAGCAAAATAAGAAACGAAAAATTCGTTTCTTTTAAGTTTGATTTTCATTCGTTTGAAACTTTTTCTTTCTTATTTTAGTTCATTCTTTTTTTTACGTGAAGAAAAAAAAAAAGAAATTAAATAAGAAATGAAAATCTACCTCGAAGTGTCTCTACCCTGACGTGGTGGGGTGCCTTGTGTGCTCTAATGAACCTGTGACTTGAGCCTGTGGTAGCAAAAGCTGTTGCTAGAAGTGAAACTTTATAAAACCATAATTGACGGCTAATTCTTCTCTCTTCCTTCATTACTAAAATTCAGTATTAAAATCATCATTTTACAAGATAATGAAGCCGTCATCGAAATTCAAAGAATTATAGAATATTGTGTCTTTTAGTCTGACGCTTCCCCATTGATCTGTCTTCTATTTCAGTCATGTTTGTAGTTCAGTCTTCTTTGACGTAAAGAAAAAAGCTTTGATATGTTTCTAACTTCACGTAGGGCTTGTGTGCCCTAATGAATCTGTGACCTACGATAGCAAAAACCACTGGGGTAGAATCTCCCAAGTCGGAGAAGTTAATTGGGAAGGACCAGAATATAAATATCATTTATTGGAAAACTGATAAATTTATAAATAAATTTATTATTTATTTACTCAATTTATTCAAAGAAAATTGTCTTTGAAGAACATATATACATGTTAATGAGAGAAATGAAATATATTCCTCGGAGGATAAAATATCTATTGTCAATTGGCAGCAGAAAATCATTTGTGGTGTAAGATGAAATTTCTCCATCGCAGCCTTATAAAAACACAATAATAAAAAAAAGGAATAAACATGCAGAAAATGTTATCGTTAAAATTTAGTCTTAATGTATTTTTTTTACATTGTCTAAGCAAACATATCATCAATTCTTACTGATAACTATTTAACTGTGGCATAGATGTTTTTACACAACCCAAGTGTAAAACATCTTCACTAAAGAAACTTTTTTATCATTTTCTGTTCAATTTGTATCTTATATTTCGTTAATGCTATTGCTTAATCTATTTTGTACAATATTTCAGAAGACACGGTGCAATAATAATCTAATCCATTTTTCATGTTTTACTCAAATTTGGATGGTGTTACCCATCATTTGACCAAGCGCCAGAATTTGATTTTGAGATACCGTATTCGCATAAAGCAAAAGCATTTATTACTTCAGATTTTTTTATATAATGAAGAGCGTTATATATTAAAATGAAAATACTTTCACAGGACAATTCTGATCAACATTAGTAATATCCTTCATAGGTCTTTAGTCAAATGATGCAATTCTTATTCGTTACGATTAGTCGATTGGAGTTTATTCAAAATTAACTTTCCGCAGAATTATGTTGAGATAGCAAGCAGAAACAATTTTTTATAAAGAGTTTACACCTTTCGCTAGTGGATGGAAAAATATCTAAAAAAACCTATTTTGTCGCTTGATCACAAACACCATCCATGGACTCGATCATTTACTCTCAAATCATTGCAATTCTTGCTGAAACTCATTTTCTACTATCTTTGGAACTGAAAAGAATGTAATTTGATTGGATTGCTAACTTCACATCACAACTTCACTTGAACTTAATTAAGTTATTTACACTTATTTGACCTTATTTTAATTTATCCGAAAACAAATTAAATACATAAATTCTGTCAATCAGAATTTCATCACTCTTCCGCTATAAACTTCGAAACAACTTTTATAACACTTAAACTCTTAAAAAATATATGTGTATATATCCGGTAAAAACAATAGTAACGATTTAACAAAGAAAACAAATATAAATATTGATGTCATGCACTATTATTTTACTAGACCGACTTAATATTATTATTTTATTTATTAGATTTTTTTTTTTTTCTGTAATGGAAAATCTATGTATTCTAAATTTACAATTATTCTTTTTATTCGAATAATGAAATAAATGATATTTTCTTATAATAATAAAATATTTTTAAATAAATAATACCATAGAATGAAATTTCAAGGAACAATAAAGAAACAACTTAAATGAAGGAAGTGGGAATTCTGCCTAATTACAAAATGGCTGCCGCGACGAATTAAAACCTCGGCAGGTCATCCAGTACTATAGAGATCATTGATAATGATGTCTTTGATTAGTCTATCTAAAAGAGCTCTAACCAGCGTGAAACATCTGTACTGTGTTATTACTTGAGAATAAATTAAAACTTTATTGAATTAAATAATTACTCTCCCTTTCATGCAATTATTATATTTAATTTTAATTATCTTTTCAAAGGTAACAAGTTAGTATTAATAATGAAAAATGCTGAACTCTTTATAAAATTAAACTTAAGTAAGTTTAATTTATCTTAGCTAAATTTAGTTGCAATTAATTTTTTCACGATAACTTTTTTTTGGTCAATCTTCAGTCTCGCCTTTAAAATACATTATTTTTTGTGAAATGCAAAGTACATAATAAACAATGCTAACAATAGATTATGAAGACAAACGGCCTAAATAAAATGGATTTTTGTGGTGAAATCTGCAACAGGACAAAGTCCTTTTAATAATATTGGTCAAGACATATTATTCTTTTTCCTTTTTTCTCTTTTTCATTGGTTATTATCCTAACTATGGATCAAAACCTATGTAAAACAGTGAGTAATGTATTTCATGCTTCTAATAATAGGCTAATAAACAGCATTTGATAGTGGACTATAATTTTCAAAATGAAGTGTTTCGATTTGAATTATGCCACCTGTCCGTTATTATACGGGATCGCCCTTTTCTACTATTGTTAACAGTCTGTGTCCCGTTTCATGTGTCAATTGTCCCGTATAATCATGATATTTAAAAAGAAGAAAAGGGTTCAGAAGTAGATAAAAAAAAAATGAAGTTTTACTTCTTAAGTTTCATTTTAATAATTTAAATCTATTAAAATAACTTCGATATCGTATTCACTCTATCTTCTTTAATATTTTAAAATGAACGTCTGCAACACAGACTAATAACAAAATGTAATAACGGAACATTTTAAAGAGCCTTGTTCAGCACTGTTATCTAGTTGGATATCCCCGTACAACTTGTATGTAACGAAGGTGGGTGGCAGAAGCCAAGCACTGCGACCAGAGGTCTATTGTACTATCCCACGGAAATATGGACAGATAGAGAGAAAGACTGAGAAAGTATGGTGGGAGAAGTGCAGGGGAAACGGGAGAACCCCGAGAAAACCTGCCCAGCGCGGATCGTCCACCATCACGAAACCCACATGAGAACCCGTACAACTTACTATAATGGAATGAAATGCTAAAGAAAATAGAAAAAAAAAAAGTTGAAAAAGTTCCGTATTTTATCGCTGAGACTAAAAGGTCCCTTATTTCGCTGGAACTCTAATTTTGGTAAACTCAGAAAAACGCAATAGTTTTTCAAAGAAGGTTCTAAAATGACAGCTAATATCATAATCACAGTTGATTCATGCAATTTTGCTGAAATGAGAACTAAATGTGCAATATTTAATTTTTTAAATAAAAAATTATACAGTACATATCGATTATACAATTAATATACTCTTCATTATATAAGAGAGTTAGGCCTTTTTCTGCTTATTACATATTAGATTTCTGCTTCAAATATTTATTTAACCTAAACAAAATCTTGCTGAAATGAGAACTGAAAAAAAAGAATAACAATAATCCTAAAAAATATTAAATTTGAAATTTATAAACGTTTGACATCATTTAGCAAAACCCCTGTACTATTTTGACCAATGCATAGAATTGGTCAAAGTAGTACATGTACAGACTTTTCAATTTATAGAAAGACAGTAAACAGTTACAAGTCTTTCCATCTGATGGTTCCCGAAGCCCAAAGGGATTTGTTAAAGTGTTCCAGGAGTTTGTAGTAAAAACTCTGTACGTCTTCATCAAATTACGTAAATAAACTTATTATAATTAGTTTATTTATGTAATTTGATGTAGACATATAAAGTTTACAGAGTTTACGTTCATAGTATACTTCATTAAGGTACTTATTTTTAATTTTAAACAAAGATAGATACACACATAGGATTTCTTTTTTCTTTTCTTTTCGGGGAGTGAGGAGACTAGTTAGGAGATCGATCATCCAAACAAAAAATAAAAACCTGCTTCAAAATCACGGGTAAGATGGATCTAATAAAAAAAGGAGACGCAAACACACACACACACACATACGCGCAAATAAGTTTTACTTTTACATTTCGGAATATAGAGGAGCAGGAGCTTCCCCGGCCCTTATCGCATTCTGCCCATGAATTAAAAGCTAAATTTCATGATATAATAATAATAATAATAATGTGCTTTGGTTCTTGACCCGCCATTTTGTCTTTCCTGAGGAAACCCTCGGTTTGAAACTTTTATAATAATGATAATAATAACAAAAACGCACTCAAGGAAACATACCGTGCTCGCATTCACAACATCCTCAAAACAACTCAACGCCAGAAATTAACTTAAAGCCATCAATACTTTTGCCGTCCCCACACTAACGTATTCGTTCGGCATAATTCCATGAACTCGAAGCACTATAACGCACAACACGCACTACATTCACGAAACACAACATGCACCATCCCAAGTCCGCTACGGAAAGGATGACTCTTCCCCACAAGGAGCGAGGCCGAGGACTCATCAATCGCATCACCCTACATGAAAAATAAGTACATACCCTTAGGGAACATTTCCACCAAAGAGCACAACACTCCTCACTCTACTCAGCCATTGTCAAGGCTGACACACACCTCACGCTCCTGGATCTCGAAAACCCTTCTCCTGCACTCACCAACCCCGATACCCACACACAGCAACTACGTGAATCATGGGCTCCTAAGGAACTCCATGGCAGACATCGCCACGAACTCAGCCAGCCTCATGCCGACATGGAAGCGTCAAACAGATGGCTGACGAGTGGTGAGCTGTTTCGGGAGACCGAAGGGTTCATGACCGCGATTCAGGACCAAGTCATCCCCACATGCAACTACAATATGACGCAAATACATATGACGACAGATGCAGGAAATGCCACACTACGCTTGAGACGATCGACCACATAATATCAGGCTGTTCCCTTTCCTCCCAAACAGACTACCTCCACCGACACAATCAGGTAGCATCGATCGTTCATCAATAGCTAGCACACAAACACTCACTTATTAAGAGCACGGTCCTACTGCAAGTACAAACCACAAAGCGTATTAGAGTCATTCTCAAATAAGCTGTACTGGGACCGCCCAATTCACACAGACAAAACCATAGGTCACAACAGACCTGACATCACACTTGTTGATAAGGTCAACAAACAGATCTATCTCATTGATATTGCAGTGCCTGTCAGCAAGAACATGCAGAAAACTCACGCACACAAGATCAGTAAATACACCGACCTACTCGGAGGCAGGACCGAGTAGGTGTTGTACCCATCGTCCTGTCCGCCACTGGTCTGGTGACTCACAGACCACAGCCTCAGCACCACAGCCTCAGCACACTAGGACTTCACAAAATACTTTTGCACAACTTCAGAAGGCTGTGATACTCAACACAACACGCATAGTTGGGAAATTTATGGACACAACCATCCGTAACATCCCTTAATCCCTCTTTCATCCTTCTTTACACTTGGTAAAATGTCCTTGACCAGCCATGTTGTCTTTGCTGGGGATACCCAAGAATAGAAATATTTACGTAACAATAATAATAATAATAATGTTGAAAGTGATTGGAAGCCATTGAATTACAACAAATTTATTTTAAGATTAAACTTCTATGCTTATATGTCGTCAAAACTAAATCTAAAGGAAGGATGATAACAAATATTATCATCTATAGGCAGGACAGTGCTTACCTTTCCCTGGGCTCGAGGCTCTATTAAGTTGCGGGGCTTTCAAACACAGTAAGATTTTTTTTTAAAAATAATAATATACTGTATAAAAGCAATTACTTGGGCCCGGATAGTATTCTTTTGACTTTTATTTATATAATCTACTCAAGTATCTTAATTTGATCTTCATATTCATTAATTTTTTGAAGTAAAATTCGTAAGTTCTTTCCACCAAATTTAACTTTTGGAGCCCCAGGCTGGCGCCGCCAAATTAAGTAAGTATGGCCCTGTCTAAGAATGAAGAGAATGATAATTGTTTACTTATTTTTAGAAAAGAAAAAGATATTTCACGCATCATTTTTTTCATCTTGAATTCGAGCCTGAGTTGAATATATGGTTAGTATCTTGAACAGCAAAATCGTTTTAGGCAGTTATAAAACATAAGGAATCAAACGTCAATATAGAAATGTGCACAATTCCTTAACTGCCATTTAAACAGTTTAAAATGTTAAGGTCTTTTAGCAATAACTACAAATGTGTGCTTTTGTTTGAGTTATGCAGTGTGATTCAAAATTCACCTGTACAAATTTTAAAGGTAGGTCAGGAATACAAAAACAAACCGTGTTCACAGTGAAACGTACGTCCACAATCGCCACCAGAATGTGCTAGAGGGCGCTGTTTGGCAGCTCATTAGTTGGGTCGTGTGAGCCATCGTCATTTGAGACGTTGACTTTGTACGAGTAGGATGTATCGCTTCACTAATGTTGAGAGGGCATAGCGACGGATTAGTGACCTTTTGTGGGAGGGGGCGAATCAAAGATATCATCCATCGCGGAAGGTACCCTCCTTCCTCTCCAAAGATGATACCTTGGACGGGAGCTTGTCCTGCCATATAGCCCAATCATTCAGCCGTTCAGCCAACAATGATCCCACATGCGCCATGCATCTACAGTATAGTAGTTCCTACCTTTGAAATAGGCTAATAGGCGCCAATGGATTCTGACAGTAATACGCATTATAATTTCTACATATTTCAATTAAATTGTAACATCTTGTAAGAATTTGCTCAAGAAAACTGATATAATGATTTAAAATAAATAAAATAAAATAAACGTTGCTAAACCTTGACTGTTTTGATCGATAATAACTTATAATTGGCGGAAACATCAATACATTGAATAAAGAGGGCCACAAGTTCGCAGGTGTGCGAATGGGATGAAGTGAGACCCGAAATTATTATAAAATCTTTTTAAAAGTGTGACATTAGTAAATCTTTTATTGGAAACTTATTACAAGTATTTCAAGACAGTGTAGACTCCGTTTCAGATGAACAATCAGGTTCAGAAAATTTGTACCGTGAAGATAAGATGAAAAAAGATTTGAAAAGAAGATTAATGAAATTTACATAAGATATCTTTTTTTTTTATATTATGTATATTATGTGTAAAACAATGTGTATCACAGCTGCCAGTTCTTTAGCTGGTGTTGGCCTTCAAACGCATCGAATTCTTCCCAAGAATCTAGGATGTCGTAATGTATCGGCGCAAAATATGTGCTGATCCAAGCAGTGCGGCTTTTTGGAGTTGACCGATGGAGATTTTGTCAATATTTAGATCTTGTAAGTGCTTACCAAGGTTTTTTGGTATAGCACCCAGTGTGCCGATAACCACTGGAACCACCACTGCCGGCTTGTGCCATAATCGTTGAACCTCGATTTTTAGGTCTTGATACCGTGTGATTTTTTCCAGTTCTTTTTCTTCCACTCTACTATCACCAGGTATATTATGTATATTATTATTATCATTATTATTATTATTATTATTATTATTATATAAATGTTTCAATTCTAGGGTTTCCCAGCTAAGACAACATAGCTAATGCCCGGTTGCACCAAAGTAGCGTTTAACTACGGTTTCCATGAACCGAGTTCTGCTTGAACCTCAAATTGAAGTTCAGCCTTGTTGCACCAAGCTACAACAGTCACAACTGAACCGACGTTCTGTGATCTGCGTTCATGGCGGCGGAAGTACGTCATGCGTTCAAAGCTTATTCCTAATTGGTTACAAGATTCGTCTTTCGTTGCGGGAAATCAACCCAATGGATTGTTTTCAATAGTTGTCCTTTGTTTCAGCAGTCAACAATCTCATTACGAAAATGGAGTTCAGGAATTAAAAAACTGAATTCTGCCGAGTCCCTATTTACACAGAGACGAAAAAAAAAATCCTTTTAATTGATATAATTGAATCGTACATAACACGTTTTAGAATGTAAAAAAACCGATGCTGAATATTACTAATCGTGGAGTTTAGCGTCCCAAATTAAATAACAATAAAAAACCTACAACAGTAAATAACACACAGTCCTAAAATGTGAAATTTCATCACACTTTGGTGGGTGGCTGGCTGTAAGTGTCCCACCCCCGACCGAGAACGGGCACTCGTAAACTCTGTTTTCGTGCCACCGCGTTCTGGAGTCCGGCGTTCTGCGCCGGTCTCCTCCGGGTCAGGGCGATCCATCGGCGGCAGAGATGGGACCAACAGCGGCAAACTTCGGTGCCGAGAAAAAAGGCCCGGTGTCGATGGGGGGTGGGACACTTAGGTATCCGTGCAGACTTGGGTGAAATTTCACATTTTATCACTGTCATTTACTGTTGTAGGTTTTTTATTGTTATTTAATTTGGGACGCTAAACTCCACGATTACCCTAATATATACTGATCGCGAAATAGTCTGCCTTTTGGTTACAAATGATGCAACTCTGTTAACAACTGAAATTCCTCTTCACAGTCACTGTCCAACGAATTAAATAAATGTAAAGTTGTCATTTTTAAAAGTTATTTCTGATAGTTGAGAGAAAACTTGCTTTGGTCTCAATTCGCAAGCGAATATCAGTAAAGGCCGAACGCCGAACAGCGGTTTTGAACCGAGTTCAGCGCCTTGAACGGCCGAATTCGGCAGTTCAAGTTGACGACGCTTTTGAACCGAGATTATCACAAAACGTTGTTGGCGCAATAGGTTTAAGAATGATCTCCGTTCATCTAGCAGTTTGAACTTGGTTCAGCTACTGAACTTCAATGGTGCAACCGGGCATAAGACATCAAAGCATATGTTGCCAAATGTAAAAAAGTCTGCAAGGGGGGGTTAGGGATGTTAGGGATGTGTGCTTGTGTCCATAAATTTCCTAACTATGCGCGTTGTGTTGAGTATCATAGCCTTCTGTAGTTGTGCAGATTTTTTTTTAAATAATTGCCTTTTTATCTAATAAACGGATAATACATGTATTAAAATTTAAAATAAGAAAATTAATAATTACATGAAAACTTTGATGCATCATATGTCAGGGTGGCCACTCTCCAGACATTTTAAAATTCCCTGACTTTTCCAGGTTTTCGGGGTGAATTGAAAAAAAAATCCAGATGCAGGGCTGGGCACAAATTGTACACGATATTGTAGAAACTCTTTTCAATGATTGCCTTTAGATTTAGATAACTCAATTGCACGTTTTTCTCTTTTACTAAATGTTTTCTTTTTAATAATTTCCTCTGTAATAAGTTTACTCCATTAATAGAACAAATTTTACTTTTTATAATTTATGACATACAAACACCATCATATTTGTTTATTGCACTCTCTTGCAAACTGTTTAGTATCATTAACAATTTAAAATTTTAATTTCTAGATTTTATTAAAACTTTGCTTTCTTTAATAAAATTACTTGAGTTTTTACAACAGATGTAAATTATCATTAAATTAAAGAGAAAATCAAATTACACAGTTTTAACCACTTTGTATTATATTCATATGCATATAATAATTTTTTGAAATGTAAACAATTTTGATAACAAAAAATAAGATGTAGTCAGGGTTCGTACACATTTCCTTAGAAGAAAATCATGGACTTCTAAGGACTAAAAAACCAAAAAATAAGGACCTCTAAACGCCTTTGGGGGCCCGGAGCGGGAGTTCAACAACCAAAAAAAAAAAACGGAGTAAAAAGTAAGGAATTTTAAACAATGGGGCATAAAAATAAGGACTTTTAAGGACTTTTTCAAAATGGGGCATAAAATAAGGACTTTTAAGGACTCAATGTAAAAATAAGGACTTTTAAGGACTTGCAAGGACCGGTACGCACCCTGGTAGTGTGAGACTGCAAATATCCACACACACAAATGGGAAAAATAATCTTAGTGAATATATTTTAATAATAGTTGCTTGATAGATATATTGAGTTAAAATACAAAATATTAGAATAAATAAAGGATATGATTGTAAAATATACGATAATTGAAAAATGTACTACAAAACAGAAATTTTTAAAAATACATATGATATACAGGATGTATAGGACCTCTACCCTTGAGAGTACAATCACATTTTTAAGAACTTGATTTCTTCCTCAATAAGATCGGCTTTCTTTTGAGCATTGGTAATTAATTTTTGCTTTTTGCATTGCAGTTCTTTGAGTTTTAATTTTCTTTTGTTCATCTCCGCAGGACAAAATGCAAACCACATAACCCACAACCCATTTTTAAGACAGGAGAGGTGAGACAATTCAGAAATTTTCATAAATTTCCCTGACTTTTCCAGGTTTTCCCTGGCAGTTTTCAAATTCCCTGACAATTCCAGGTTCTCCAGGTTTCCAGGTTGAGTGGCCACCCTGTATGTGCATCTTAAACTGCAAAGAATATTTCTTTTCTACCAAAAAATCGACTTGAATACCGGGATATGTCCAATACAACAGTGCATCTTATAAGGCGAAAATACGGTACTTCAACATATCATTAATTTAAGTAAAAATAAAATAAATCTTTAAAAAATGAAATAAAGTAAAAACACGCTTGAAAGGCAGTTTGAGTTAAGGCACATGTACTGAACTCGGAGGGATTGAGAACAGCCACTTCTACAAAATTGCCTAAATTATATAGGCTACATTAAATCTCAGTTGCACGTAAAAGAAAAAAATATGGACTTAAAAAAGCATAAGAAATTACTTTTTATTATACAGATTCAGATACAGTAATATTTTATTGTATAGTATATTGACAGATTAATGTGCCAATGGGAATTAAAAGCAAGATTAAGTTGGGATTGCAATTGGATCTGACTTTCCCGTTACTTTAATCTTTACTTAATCTTGCTTTTACTTTTATAAGAAGTGATAATTAAATAGGTTCAATTCCGCAAAGTAGTAAGCAAGATGTTATGATCCTAAAACTGAAACGCTTAATTAAATATTAAATCTAAGTAAAAAGTATAAAATTTTCTAATAACAGGATTATAATAAAAGCAATAAGATTTATCGGAATAATGAATTTTCCCATGAAGTACAGTACAACCTCGTTTATCCGGAATAACTGGGGCCAAAGGTAATCCGGAAAATAGAAAATCGGGATAATCCGGGTAATATGGGTAATATGCAAAACAAAAACTATGTTTTGTAATAAAATTACTCTAGTAAAGCTTTCTTAAACTCGATAAAAAGCATTTTATTACCATAATTTATTGTACAATCTGTGCAGGAACTGTATATTTAATCAAAATAAAAAGCGAATGTTTGGCATACTCATAGTTATGTTCTTGTTATCATAGTTAAAATTATTATCTATGTGAACAAGAAATAAAAAAAAATGTCTACAAATCTGATCCGGATCAATGAGGGCCGGATAAACGAGGTTGTACTGTATGTTTTGTGAAGGAAAGGGTCTTTCAAGCCATTGAAACATTCGCGTAATTTAAAGAGAATCTCCTACAACTGCGGAATGATTCTCACAGATTTAAAAAGTAAATTTTTAGAATTTATTTTCCAAGGCCAGGGCACTTACGACCTCAATAAAGAACAGAAACTGTGAACTAATTGGCCCAAGAATCGTTGCCCCGGGTACATCAAAAGAGGAGCAAATCAACCGGTATACAATGAACTAATCGCCATTTTCATTCTTTCTTGAATGAAGAAGAAACTTCTAGACTCCAGACTCGAAATTCTAACTGAACATTAAAGAACTTGAAGAAATATGCTTCCAAATCAAGAAACTTAAAACTCGCCTAAAATACTTTCACTACCAGCAAAGAGAAACAAAAGGAAAGAAACATGTATTTAATGGATGCTCTCCCTCTCCACTATAAAAGTGCCTTGAATCTACTTTTCAAATTCAGATCGACTACTAACAAGAAAAATCAAATAACATTTTTTCTCCAAATTTTATTATGTTTCTTCTTCAATTCCTTGAATCTCTGAGTTCCTCTTCCACTGAGAATGTTTATAATATTCTGTTATAAACAAAGGCATTTTTGCTACATATCACAAGTGTCAGGATTTCAAGCATTCTTGCTGATTTTGTAGGTTTTTCAGATTTGTTTCCTGTACCATGCATATATTCGCTCTGATGTAATATTCTATTTCAGATTCAAGATTAACTCTTTACCACAGTAACTCTTAATGACAGAACTCTGGAAGATGCAGCTGCAGAAGGGTATCGTTGAATTGTTCTGCAGCATGCCACAACTGCCAGGGCAACTGCCATAAAGGGGTCCCCATCAACGAGGAGGAGGAGGAAGAATTCGATCCAGTTGCAGTTATCCTACAGAAATCGTTTTCTTCTTCTGGTGATGTTGAATGAGTCTCTATGGATAACTATCCCCTCCCAACATTGATCGGTCGTTTTTATTTCACAGATGTTTTTCGTTTTGTTGTACCTTTTATATACTGTTTATGATTTTTGTGTAATTAGACGTAGTTCAAACCATATGTTATGTTGTTTTATAGAAATACCTACCTTTTCCCACTATTTGGAGTGCAGCTACTAATTATTATACCAAATGCAACAACTTACAGCAATAACAACATAAAACATGCCAAACGGATGCAATAAAAGATAGTTATTGATTTCCAGCAATACACCAACCACATTACAACACAACATCTTCAAATCCATAATTTCAGCTATTACTGTGCATCTAGAATGTATAATTATGCAGCAACTGTAACCCTCTTATGACGAACCATGTGATTAGAAACATCGTTTTCCGGAAATAGGTGATTTTCAGAAGCTGATATTTCGAGAACGGTTGAAACTTTTTGTTGAAGTAAAAAATGTAAGAAATTTTGTCAGCTTTCAAACAGGTCAGAATACTTTTTTCTCCAGAACCTATAGTTTTCGAGTTTTAAGAGAAAAACCAAAAACCCGCAAAATTTACGGCCTTTCGGGTGCCCCCCCCCCCCCCTCCTTCGGCCCACCTCTTAGGATCGGGTACTTTTGGGATGTTTACCTCCCACGAACCCCAAACCCATCCCTGAAGTCAAAACTTCTGCCCCCCTCCATGCACTCTACACCCTTTTCTGAGCATTCGTTGACTGGACTAGTTGGCCCATAGTTTCTTTATTCCAGTTATAAATTATCTGTAGCATATTATGGAGAACTATCACGTAGAAAGCTATCATTGCCTTACCTCTTTGTAGTTACTCTTTTTTGTTTAAATCATTTTCAACTCATATCGACTGTAATCTATAATTATACTCTGTTATCTATACCTATAAAAGATAAAACTCACTGACTCAGTCACTCACTCTATAATGCACAGCCAAAATCGCTGAACCTAGGAACTTCAAATTTTCGGGATGGGTTCCCTTTACGACTTGGCGCACACTAAGAAAGGATTTAGAAATAACACCCCTAAAAGGTGTAAATGGGTGGAATGAAGTTTCTTGAAGGTCATGCATACCTCGGAAACTGTTTGAGCTAGAAACACGAACTATACATAAGTGTTTCTTGTGAAAATCAAAAAGACCTGTATTCGACAAATTTTCGACATTGACATCTCAAGGGGTGTAAACGGGAGGGTCAACTTTCTTTGGAGGAGACAATTGGAACTACAAATATATTATTGTTCAATAATTAGAACTAAAATATTGTGCATAATAGCGCCACAGATAACCTAGTGGCGACAATTGGAACTAAAATATTGTTCTGCATAAAAACGCTACATATTATCCAAGAGGTAACTAGAACTATGGAGTGTAAAAGGGAGGGCGGTGAGAGGATGGGCAAACTTCTGCGGGTTTTCGGGATAGTTGAAGATTTATTTTTTTTAGTACTTCTGAACTAAAAGTTTTTTATGAACTGGGGAAGGTTTGAAGTGATGAGTCTGGAGAAAGGGATAGGAAGTCTTTATCTTCTCCGATCTCGAGTTACAAAAATTTAAATATAACATTTCTTTGTACCTATCAAGTAATTTTTATACCAACTGGGAAAGTTTCGAAGTGATCTTACAATTAATTTCTTTCTCATTCACATCATTTTAATCCGTACAAAGAACGGAGATTTTGCTAGTTCAACGGTAATTGTATTTAGATTTCTCTTATACCTTATTACATCTTATAATTATTGTTTTTTTTCTATATCACTGCGCTATTTCTAAGAATTCCATATCTCTTTTTATTTTATGTACATTTTTAATTTTTTGTCATGACCATTTCTTCTAATGATTTCTCGATTGCAACGGTTCTGGTTGAGAGATCTTTTTATATCTCTTGTATGAGTTCCTTCTGAGATAAAAAAAAAACACATCGAAAATTGATAAGGACATGCCAGGCTTCAAAAATTATTAAGAGCAACTTAAAGGATTATTTTAAATTCAAAATGCATACTGGGACGGCACTACAGCAATGCGAAAACAGTATATTAATTTTTTTTTTAATAACAGTATATTAAATCAATATTTTAAAAGCATTGACTTTGTGAAATAAAGATTCATTGTGTGATGAGTGATTTATTTATTTAATATTTTTATTATTATCATTATTTCCTCTGCAACCACTAGGCTCAGAATAGGGCCTATATATTACCAATAAAATGTAACTAACTTCTAAATTGGTAAAAGAACCTTGAAGATAATTTTCCTTCCCTTTATGCAATATTAAAGAATAAGTAAAACAAATGATTGTTTGACAGAGACATTTAAATTCTTCTCGATGTAAATATAAATATAATTAAATTCTTTAATTAAATTAAAATCTTTACTTTGTGTAGAACAAGTCGTAGTGGTAACGACTGTTCAAATTTCAAAAAATTACTTAGTTTAGTTTCTTATAATAGACATACAAATATAATTGTAAAAAAAGAAAATAGTTAAATTTAAGTAACTTAAAATTAATGAGAGGTTTATTTACCTCTCACTAAAGAAATAACAGAAGTAAAAGCCCATTAAATTTAAAACTCAAAATCTCATTCTTTGAATATTAAATGTTATGTTAACAAGGCTTCAAATCGTTTTCTATTTGAACTTAATCCTTTTTCTAACTTAAAATATTTAAGTTAGTGAACTAAGGATAAATTCAAGAAATTGCTCCACAAGAGTGCAAAATACCTTTATACTTCATTATAAAAATTATGTTCTCTTGTGCAGCAAATATTCTTGAATTTACTATCAATTCACTAACTCAAATACTTTCAACTTACAAAGAGTGGATTCAATATGAGCATTGTATTTCAGGTTTTAAACTGTTAATTGTAGAAGACTTTTCATTTTATCATTGTGTGAGAAAATTAATTAATATATTTACATTACAACTTATGATATTTATTTTTTTTTTTCACTTCTGAGCAATTTACATTCCCTGCCTTTCACAATCTTAGGAAATATTTTAATAACAGTTTAAGACAGTTCTATTTATTCTACTACATTTTTACATTATTTTACAGACAATTATAAGTTTCTTCTTTTACATTGCAACTATTCAACAGTATGAATTCTTCTAGGTGCTGTATTATATCTGTGGCTTTCTTAATAAAATACAGTGCTTACCATTACGATTGGTATACAAAATGTTTAATAATATAACATCGTATGCTGTGTATATGGAAAAAAAAATATAACTAAAGGCAAGCGTCTCAGTTGTATCTGCTTATTGTCTCAAGTGATCGGAACGGAACATTTTATAACACTTATTTTATTTTCATAATTTATTATTGTTGTTATTATTACTAACAGAAAAAAATATGAATTTAAAAACAGGCTTATTTTTGTGTGTGTATGTGTAAGCGTTACAATTAACAATTCGAGTGGCGTTTTCAAAGGTAATATGAATGCTCCCAAAAATCATGAAAGTGTCAAGCAATGTTAAAAATAATGAGAACTCGGTAATATGAACAAATTTTTATCTGCAAAGATGATTTAATTTCTTTTGTATGTAGCTGTCCAACAAACTCAAGAAATAATGGAACGAGATAACATTTGTAAAGAAAACAGAATATCAAGCTGTGAGATATTATAAAATAATACCTTCTGAGATGCCACAACAATTAAATTCAAATGAACAAATACACATTGCATTTCAGTAATCAGAGGAAATTTTCATTTTAGTTGTATTTTGCAGGTAAATTAAGTAGTTTTCAAAGGAACAGAAAAAATTAATGATAAAACCAGATCAAGTTTTATATCTCCCATTTAATGGGAAGGAAAAAAAAGTAATGTAATGAGTAGCAGATCCTTTTATAAGTTTCATATTTATAACAAAAGTTATTTATCCAACAGGTTTAACTGGACTTTTCAAAGTACAAATAAAATGAACTAACCCAAAACTTGTTAAACTGCAAATTTAATATGACAATTTTCTGATTGTACATTATTTTCAGTTCTAAGCAAATAAATTAATAGTATTTGGCAAACAGCTTGCTTTTTATTTAACTGAAAAATCTGCTTGCCTTCTTTGTTTCGAAATAAATTACAAGTTACCTGATTGCAATTAAATTCTTAGACTGGGAAAACTATACAGTTTCTGTATAATACATAAATAATAAAAACAAAAAGAAAAAAAAAAGGCTTTCATTCTAATACTAAGTGAGCTAAATATTAGCTAATTCTTTAAATATGTACAGAGAGATCAGACTTATTGTTTATAAATTCAGAATAAAGGTAAAACTTTATTTTAAAACAATTAGTGGAAAATTAATGAGATGCAACAGAAAAGCCTGTTAATAATATCATAATCAGAAATAATTTAATACATTTAGTAAGAAGCAGATATTAATTCTTTAATGCCTCTAAACTCAAAATATTTCTCTCAAAAGGCATTTCAAAAATCAAAAATCAAAAAATAGTTCTTTATATTCTTTATTTTACAGAAAGAAAAAAACCCAAATAATATCAGAATGGCAAGAAACTCACCTAATTCAAACTTCAATATTGAAATGTATAAAGTGACAAAAGAAACAATTTCATCATTTAAGCTCATGAAACATTAAATGACACAAAGCAACACGACAACAAATGGTGGTGCTGCTAATACTTTGTAACATGATAACAATAAATATTAAACATTTCCTTTTCTTTTTTAATTCATTTAAAATGTAGCTGTGAAGAGCATTTTAATTAAACTTTTCATGATATTTTTATAGTGCTTCAACCAACAATTATTTATAAGCTGCAGACTATTTGCAGATGCCCAATAATGGATAATAAAGTCTATTCTATTTTTATTTTCATATTTACAACTCATCAAAATAAAAATTCTGTCATAATTTTCTGAACAACCCAGAAATAAAGTCAAAGTTTTTTAATTATGCTGAAGACATAAGTAACTTTCTTTATCTCCTAAGTATAATTACATGAAGCTTTATTTTTTTTCTATTCTAGTGTTTTTGCTAAGAAACTAAGTTTCCAAAACTGCTGAATAATCTGTGCCACTAAATCTTGCTTAGGAGATTATTACACAATAGTTGAATACTTTAAACCTGTAGACTGTGTATGACTGCACGTGTGAAATCAGATGAAGAAGAATAACCACCCATATCTTTGGTTCGAATCTGAAATTAAATTGATATCATTAACATATTTAAAAAAATTGGAAAAAAACAAAACAAAAAGCAATTTCTTTTTCACTTAGTTACACCTCTACATCTAAGTACATGCAAATCTTGCCTTTCACCTGTTTTTCTGAATCCTATCTTACATACATTACACCATTCCATACAGAAAATAATATATCAGCTCTCATTTAATAATATCCTTTAGAAATAAACTCAAGCAATCAACAGAAGATAATATAGTTTCTAATATAATAGCAAGAAGTTGACTATATACTTAACAAAAAAAACAAACCTTCAACAAGACTGTCAGAGACCTTCAATATTAGAGATTACACCAAAATTACTTTTTTTTTTATTGACAAAACATAGTACCAATGAATTAAAATAATTTTTGGCCAAAATGAAGCATCTGAATGAGAGACTGTATTCATTTTGCATATATTTCTAGAATTATTCAGATATTGCTAATCATTAGAATAGCAATAAAGAATAAGATACAACCTATCATTCTGGATTGCTACTGAAACAATTTCTAACTTTGATGAAAGATAGAATGTTTAAGTTAGAGGGATGTGAAAATTCAGAGAGAATTCAGCCAACTTGATGCAAAAGAACAGGCAGAGAACGATGAAAACTTTTGAATTCCAGCAGCCAAATTTACAGATGAAGAAATCACTATCTCATCTAAATGTTTTCCCAATGGTAGTTTCACAAATGTTTCATAACAAATCAATTGTTCAGATTCTAGATGGGGGAGTAAACAGGATATACAAAATTGTTCATGGCAGATCAGCAGAAGGATAGGAAGGTCAAAGAGAAAGAAATAATGCTAAGAAAAGTTTAGTGGATCAGGGATTGTTATAGTTGTCTAAAATGAGTTGAAGCAGAGTGAGGGGTGAAAAGGGCAGTCACCAAACATTTGCCTTCAAATTTCTACCACTTTGAATTGAGAAGAGGCAGCAATTTTTTTTCTTTCTTTGAGCACAAAATCAACATATGAGTTAATTCAAATTTTCAAGTAAAAAAGAAGAAGAAATTCAGTTAATATCTTCAAGTATAAGCAAGAGTGATTTAAAGATAGAACCAGGTTGAATCATTGAATACATTACAGGATACAAGCCAGAAGAGCTGCATAACATAAACTTACTTTATTTATTTCGCTTTACTGGAATTTACAAATGATGAATGAAACATTTGAGAATAAGGCCAATAGATTAGACAACAATCACCAAAATAATGCAAAGATTCATTTAAAGAAGTATTGATAAAACACAGAAATGATGGTTGACTAATAAAGAGTAGGGAAACCTGTGGACTTCAAAATCAGAGTTGTTTTGCTAAATAGTAGTTCAACTGTGACATGCCAAAATTGTGATTAAAACAACTGCAAATTGAAGATTGTTACAAATACTGATTGCCAACAAAGGAGAATGGGCGAACTCTATGGGAATTTGCCCCATCCTGTATAGTGATAAGATATATACCTACAGAAAGATCTCCTTACACAGAACATATGTTATTATTATGATTTGTCGCAATTATTAGTCCGTTCGGAGTTATATATCTAGATATGACTTATCTTGTTGATATCTTACTTCCCGGATGTATTAATTTATTAACATTTAATAATTATTTTCAGTAACAGTAAATATTATTTTCATTATTACATGTAAATAATTATTATTTACTTGAAAAAAAATGATAATATTACTTATTAATAAGTACCAAGCACCCCCCCCCCACCTGTAGGTGGTTGGCTTCCCCTGCACCCACATTCACCACAATCAATGACTCAAATGTTATATCTAGACGTATACAACTCCGAATGGACTAAATTGAGACCAGTCGTAATAATAAAAAATGTTCTAATGATGGAGATCTTTCCTTATGTATATATTTTATCGCTATATAGCGGTGGGGCAGATCTGCCGATTCTCCTTTATTTGCTAAAAACTAACAATAATTCAGAGGGTTGATGCATCTTTATGTAGTCAAATGCAAAATGTGATATCTTGCTCTTTGCGAGACACTGAAACGTGACATAGCGAGAAGATGTGTTGAAGAGATAAGTGTCAAACAATAAAGTACGTTCTCTGAGTTGTTCGTGTAAGAATGCCTCCGAAATTGAGTTCTTTTTGGGAAGGTTATATAAATGGACTTTCCAGGGCAAAGTACAGCCATGAGCGTATTAAATGTCAGTGTTTGAAAGGATGGTTTGAAGATATCCAAGGCTGACATTGGTAAAGTTATTGGATGGTATGCAAATGGTATCAATGTTGCTGCAGCATCTCTATGAAAACTTCTAAAAAAAAAAACCCGATGACCAAGCTCATTCGTCCAATGCTGGTACGACTGAAGATAACGGCAACCAGGAAGAACCCCCGACGCAGCGAGCTATGGCGAACAGGCTTGGAGTGAACCAATCCAGAGTGCCCTATTCCCAATCTTACAGAGTGCCCTATTTCAACATTTACACCTTACGAAAGGTCTACAACGCACGTGGTCACAGGCTCCTTTAATGCAGCTGAGGGTAGTCATGGCAAGTGACAAATGGAGGTATGTGGTAACCCTCGATGATGCATGGGGTTATCTCTCTGATTGCAACAAAATTCAAGCAATTGCATATTGTGAGAAAGGTGCTAAAGGTCGATGTCAGTGATCCACGAATACAAAGAGAGTTTCTCCAAAGGTTTCATGGTCGTGCAGGCTACTCGTATAAAGGAAAATTAGACATCTTTAGAATTCCATCAAATGCCAAGGTAGATGCAGCCTACTATCAAGAGCATGTGTTGGATGACATTTATCAATGCCAGATACCGAAATTGTATGGTAATGATGCACTTAAGGTCTGTAACCACCAAGACAAGGCGCCAAGTCATACCACCCGCAGTATCCTCCAGTATTATGCTCGGATGGAAGCAGAAACAGGTATACATGCCATCCCTTTCACTCACATCCCCATTTAATCACTTGACGCAAGTCTCATGGATTTCTGGGAGTTTGGATTGCTGAAAAGAGGACTGGGATCCCGTCTGTGGAAAGTTTACAAAGGGGAATGAGAGAAAACCAACATGACATTTTGTAGAGGTCTCTTCTACAATGGAAGCTTCGTTGTCGTGCGATTGTCAGGATGTCAGGAGAGCATATCGAAAATATTGCTGGTGGAGGGGAGGATTTACGTAGGAGGTGAGTTTATTAACTTTGACTACAGAACGACACATCAACCCTCTATAATTCTAACAAGATGATGCAGTATAAAACAGTCCTAATGACAGTTACATTTTTTAGTCCAAATGATTGAATGAAAATATGAAGCACTGATTATTAAAGACATTTGAGTCCAAAAAATTCAAAGGCACATTCTTATCTTTTTAAAGGAAAGAACTGATAATTATCACTGTGATATGCAAACTGCAAAGATGATGTGATGTGTAAGAATCAATTGTAAACTTTTTTAGAAGGGCCACAATTTTGAAATAAAGACGAACCAATCAAAACTTAGAGGCATTTTGAACATTCAAACTCTACAAAAAGTCTCAAAGTGATTAATAGATCTGATCTTTTGGCACACATGGAAAAGATACACAAAGAACTCTTTGAATGTTCTTTTGGAATAATTTCTGGATGTAATTTGATTTGAAGTCATCTGGCTGTTTTTGGAGAAGGCAAAAAATCAAATGTCAAATCAATAAATTTTTACTCCCAAAGCTCTACCAATATTTTTGCACTTTTTTGCCAATTGCAATAAAAGAAGGAATTCAAAACAATTGCAAACATTTTGCTTCTGGATTGAGTCACTCAAAACTTGATAAATCCTGAAAATTGATCAACTAGAAGATTGATGACTACTATTATAGTTCAGTATATGATCACTACATCTAAGCTAGCTGATGAAAAAAAAAATAGATCTTTAATATCATCTACAACAGAAATGACAGAAGAAATAGGTAAACAGAAATCCTAAGTTGCACAAATAAATAATTATTGATATTTATAAAGACATTCAGAAAAGAGGGTTCTATGTATACTGTGATTCTTTAAAAAAATTAAGCATTCTTTTACCTTTCCAGATTTTAATACTCGGAAAACTGCATCTTGGATAAGCTTAGAATAATACTGCAAATTCACATGACGTAGCATATTTGTTGCACAAAGGAGCATTCCAGTTGGATTGGCAACATCTTTTCCAACAGCTTCAGAAAATGTATGGCGAGCACCCTATAATAGCAAACAAAATTATATCAGAATTAAATACACAAGCTTTCGATTTGTACAGAAAATTAATATCAATGTAAAATGAAAGATTAATATACAAGTAAAAGAAAGATAAATGCATAATAGCTAAAGAAGAGGAGAAATTAAATAAAGAAACTTTTATCTAACAGTTTTGATACTTCACAGAGTATCATCTTAAGGAGCATTTACAATGCTATTTCAATCTTGGCTCTTATTTAAATCGATCTCTTAGATCTTTCTGGAAGCCACACCTCCAATAATCTCTGCCTAACCAGCCTTCTCTCTTCACTCGTCCAGTATGCTCTTGAAGATGACAGTGGGGGAATTATCTTCCCTGTAGTGTAAAGTTTAATTATTTTTCTTCAATCCATCCATCACAATCCTTACTTCATCTTGCCTTTCAAAATGCTGCTTTATTGTTAATTGATTTTTTTGTTTATATGTCATGAAAAATATAGCTTATTATTAAAAGTTCCTTAATGTGCGGAGTGAACTAATCAAGAAACATAATGAACACGCACAAACTACGCAAATGATTCGCACCCCCGAGCTGCCATCGTGAAGAGACTGGGACGGACCATTTCGCCCTTATTAGGGCTCATCAGGCAGCCAAACTCCACCGATAACAAGCTCAGAGGGTGCGAAAGGTTAACCATCCCGGCTCTTGCTCCCAAGAGCGGGACTTCTCCCCAAAGAAATCCAAAACAAAAATTAATAAAAATTAAAAATACAAAATACGATGGCAGCTCTGGGGTGCGAATCCTTTGCATAGTTTGTGCGTGTTCATTGTGTTTCTTGATAATATAGCTTGTTATTTATGTTAGCACTGAAACTACAAGTATAGAATGGCATAATAGTAACAAAAAGCAAAAAGAAACCCAATAAACTGTAAATCAAAATTAGAAATACTAAGATATGATAAAAATCTTGTGGAGACAAATGATAACAATAGTAGTATTATAAAAAAAAAAAAATATGACTAATCATTGTTTCTCATTATTCAATCTATTTCAAAATGTATTTAAACTTTAGAGAGGCCAATTTAATTTTATCCCTTCATGATTCATACTACCAGCTTTATTTCAATAATTAACAAAAAAGTTATACCTTTATTTTTAGCCAAAGATTTTTATCTTATAAATAATCAACTAAAAACTAACATTTTTTTCAATATCTAATTACTTTTGAATATATATATGATTTCTGAATGTTATAAATTTTACATGAAATCAAGAAATTACAGACAAAATATATAAATTTCTGTCATTAAAAAAAAAAAAGCTTTATTATTTAAATACAGTAAAACCTTGTTAAGTCGTCACTCAAGGAACCAAACATTTTTGACGACTTAGGCGGAGTGGGCATTTTTGAAAAAACAAAACAAAAAAACACTGAAATACAGTATTTTCATGAATTGCTGTAGGATTCGGTGAGAAAAACAAGATTTTCAGAAATCAATACATGCAAATGAATGAGTGGAAAATAAAAAAAAAAAAAAAACTTTTTATAGTTTCCACATTTTAATCGTTTTAAAAGAAAGGCAATGTCTGTCTTTGAAACGTTCCAGCCAACCATTGCTGCCGCCGAAATCTTCAATGTTCAACTCCTTAGCAATTTCCATGGCTTTTTCTTTGAGAATCACGACAGAAATCGGCACATTTTGCGATCTGGCATGTTTTAGACATCAAACTAAAAACCTCCTCGATCTCCTCAAACTTCGATTTCCTCATTCTCTTTCTTTTGTCTTTGCAGTCAGCTTCTTCAATTACTTGTTTCTATGAAAGAATATCGTTTAATGTAGTCCTGGAATATGGTATTCTTTGGCAAAAGCTGTTTTCAAAACATTTGATTTTTCAAAACGTGCAATTAAGTCTTTTTTTTCTTTAAAAGATAACAAGGTAAGTTGTCGTTTCCCTGGAATGTTAAAAACATAATCGAACCACGAAATTGCAAGAGAAAAAATAGCATTATAGCGGAACTTACTCGCTGTGCAATAAAGTCACACTCAGGAGCGGTCAAGAAAAACGTCTACACTCGACAGAGTCACATCGAGAAGTGTGCTTTGAATGATTAGCAGCGAGATTCCAAGAACCCAAATCCTCCGAAGGAGTAGGAAAGGAATGAAGTGACAAGCGTGGTCGAAAATTCCCCATAAAGGCTTGGCTTTCTTAAAGTGAAGGGACGGGGCTGAAAAGACAACATGATGGCATGCGAAATGGAGAAGAAAGATGCTTTTGGCTATTTTCGAGAGTGACGAATTATCCGGAGTAGAATTAAATTTGGTGACGGGTAAAAGAGGGTTATTTTACATTATTGTGTATGAGACCTTGTCGGGACGACTTAAACGGAGTGACGACTTAACGAGGTTTTACTGTAAATGAAAGAATCCACGGAGAGAAAAAATGTGCTGAATATCAAATGAAATTATAGTCTTTTTGGTGTACAGATGTATTTTTTCCTTAAAACAACTACTGTAATTTGCCTAAACAATTTCTTAGTTCAATTATCCACAAAGTGCTCATTAATTTAAGACTGAACTATTGTATATTGAATAAGTACATTTCAAAAGAAGTAAAAACTGACAAAGTTCAAACTCATTTTATGAAAAAAAAAGAAAAATTATCAATTGAATGATCAAAAGAAACCATAATTTTCCTACAATCAATGCTTCAAAATTCCATGAAAAATGCAAAGACTGGACCCAAATGAATGATCTGATGTGATTAGTTGATGATAATTATTATTGGAATTAAAGTCATTATAAAAATACAATCCCAGCAAAGTCTGATTAATAAAAATGATTAAAATTTCCTGTAGTTAAAAAGTTTACTTACTGGCTCAAAAACTACACAGTCAGCACTGTAGCTCTCTCCTGCTACCACACCAGCACCGCCAATCAGTCCAGATGCCAAATTGTCAATAATATTTCCATATAAATTGGGCATCACTAAAACATCAAACTGATGTGGATTGGAGACCATTTGCATTGTAGTATTATCAATGATCATGTGATTAAAAATAATCTTAGGATAGAGTTCAGCAATCTAAAACAGAAAAACAACAAATGGCAAAAACATAAGAGAGATTAATTTTAAGTCTATAATAATTTATAAATAACAAATAGAGTTAATTTACATGCACTAAATCAAAGTATATGTTTACATCAAGTAAACATTTTTTTTTTTTTCATTTTATGTTTACATTACATCATTTAGTTTGTTGAATATCTTGAATTTTGAGGTTGAGTAATTCCTTTTTAAATTAATTCATATTAAAAAACCCAGCAAAATTCAGTGATCTCATTAAGTAATCTCACTTCACAGATCTTGAACAACTTCATTATTTCATATTTCAGAAATATCAGATTATATATTTTGAATTACTTAACCGATAGCTTTGTTATTTATTTGCAAGAGTACTAGAGTCCTGTGAATTATCACATTTCAGAATTCCAGAACACACACATATTTTAGCCTTTACTTAAGACCACAATAGCATTAACAATTATGCAATCAAAGTAACGCTCGAAGTGTCACCTTTCCAACAAGCGTTTAGTGGTGTCGCTGTGATCTGTGTTTCCGGCGTTATTTACAATTGACGCCATCTATCGGGAAAAATGCCACAAACTTTTTCCCAACCCAATATATATATATATATATATATACACACACACACACACACACACACACACACATACATACATACATACGTACATAGGTAGATCAGAAAAAAGGTTTACAAAACTTGTGTATGAAAAGCAACCTTTATTGGAAGAAAATGAAATAAAGTGTCCTTAAAATGGCAAGATACACTATTTTTCTACAAAGTCACCTTGATGATGGAGGCATTGTTAGAGCATTTGATCAGTTTAGACACACAAAAAATTGGTCCCTGCTGTTGTAGACACTTTTTTGCCTCAGGTTGGATTTCTTCATTGCATATGAAGAGTTGACCCAACGTGCAATCTTTTAAAGCAGTGAACAATTGAAAATCACTGGGAGGTAGAATTAAGGAACTCAAAAGAGACAAGAAGTGAGATGTAAATCAACAAGTTTTCTTTAATAATCGCTAAGCATGAACCACCTCATGATCTCATATTACAACAATGTTTATCTCGTACAACAGTATTTAAGGATGTCCCAAAATTTGCCAGTGCAAACTGTGCACCAAGTTCTGTGTGTTTTGTGCAACATGTGATGAAGGAGGATCACACTGTCGTTCAGAAGACCAGGATGTTTCTTGTTGTTGTTGTTGTTGTGCAATTTCGTTTAAAGCTACGATTCCATTGAAGCAGTTCGCAGTCGGCTGCTCTGACCTCAATTACAGCCCTCTCCACCCCTTACTGCCACCGGCCTTGAATTTGCAGTACGGACGGCAGGCTTTTGTTGTAAATGAGGGTACTAAAGCCGTCCTTCTCCCAACCGCGAATGTACAGACGCCGGGCGACTGGAAGGGAGACCAGTATAGGCCGGATGCTGGCGACTGCTGAGTCTAGTTTGTGTAGCTGAACATAACCAAAATATCGAAATAAATCGTGTTTTGAATTCTTTTTTTGAAAACAAAGTAAATACAGCGTTGACACTTATTACAGAAATTTATAAAAATAAGGAAATTCAATTAAAATATAGATTATTTTATTGAATTTATTGATATACATCATGTATTATTATTATAATTTCTTTAAACTTATTGTTTCGAAAATATGTTTGACTTTTAAGTTAATATTCAGGACAATTTAATTATATCAATTTATGTTTGAGAAATTGATTTTTTTTTTTTTAGTATTATAATGAAATAATACAATAAAATTTTCTATTTTTTTTTCAAAATTAAAAATTAATTTCAAGTTAAATCTCAGAAATAGTCATACTGGAATATTCAAAGAAAACCTAAATACTTAAAAACAACTGATAATGAAGATTATAAAATTATTTCATGGTAGCTTGGATTAAATATTTTTTTAAATAATAGCTTTTTAGTGTGTATTTAAATTTTTATTAATTTCATTAGAAATAAAATTTTAATGTAACGTTTTCAATTAAAATTAAATTTCCTTCCTTTCCTATGAAATATAATTTCTATTGAGAAGTCACATAAAGAAAGCCACATTTTGAAGAAAAAAAAGGCATAATTTCTATTGCAACTGCAATTTTTTTATTTTTGGAGGTAATGCAAGAATAAAAATAATATCATTTTTTTCTTTTGGGCCGATCAGAGATTAGGGCAATTATGGCTTCTCTTTCTGCTTGCTCGCGCAAGAAAAATATTGTCGCCAGAGCAAAAGAATCCATTGCGACTGAAAAACACGAAAAAACATATTACCCTCCTTGACTTGGGCTAAAGCGACGCTGTTGAAACAGCGACCTCCCAGTTGCTCGCGCTAACCTCATTCTTGTAGCCTAAAGGGAAACTGCAACTTCGCCAACTGCCCCCAATGGAATCACACCTTAAGGTTTCAAAAGCAGACCAGTTATCCAAGTGGATAGCCATTTTGAAATGGCAGCAGGCAATCCAATGACACACACAATTAAGACCACACGGCACTGGGAAGCACAGTCCTTTATTAGATATTTCCACAACAGCTGATTTTATGACATAATGAACTCTTAATTTCTAGCGGTTTTAAGAGCTTTTATCTGATCAACCCTCATATATAGAGAGACAAACAGACACACACACACACATTTGTTTAATTGTTTTTATGTGAATTCTAACACTTCAAAGCAATAAAGTAACTTTACCTCTTCACAACTTCTAAGAAATAAACCATCTCCAAGTTTCATAATGTTGGCTTTATGAACAGCTGTAACCTTCTTCCTTCCATGTTTAGTAGCATAATCAAATGCAAATTTTGCAATTCGGCGGGATTTTTCATGGGTAACAATTTTCATACATTCTATGACTCCTTTTACACTCTGAAAACAAAACAAAAACAAAGGAGGAGATTAATTTCATTTCATAATAATAATGAAAATTAAAAGAAAAACATCCTGCCAATCTTCTGAGTATCAAAATAACAATAATACTCCTAAAAACTTGCCAACCTAAATTCACTGGAAAAAAAAAAAAATCAATTAAAAGAAGAAAACAAATAAATGATAGAGATCTTCTAAAACTCTTATATTATTTGAGCCTCTTACAGTTAAATTCATTTATGACAGAATAAAAAATTGAGGATTTTAAAATAAATTTAAAATACAAGTAATTACTTTCTTCTTGAATAGGCTGACATATGAATCACTTACATATTAATCATCTTATTTTAGAACAAAGGATCTCATATAATTTATAAATAATTTGTTTTCTTTTCCTTTTTTTTTTTTTTAAGAATCATTGAAATCGATTTGATATTCTGAATTAGAAAGTGAACCTTTTCGTAAGTTTAGATATGTAGTCTGTGATATTCATGACTGTATCTTCAGTTTAGGTACGATTGCATTTTGAAACAAAATATTCTTACATTTTCAAAATTATGATTCAAAACCTAAAGACCTAACTCAAGCTATTCATTATCAAACATCAGAGTTTTTCAAAGATTGTAAATAGTTTAAATATACATGGGCATTAGTACTGGTCTGCTATTATAAACTAAGTTATCAAAATAAGCTCATATATGACAAAATAATGTCACTTACAAATTAATAATAACAATTACAGGAAACATTAAAATGTTTAATACTTTTTTTTCTGCTTCTAAGAAATGAATGTTTCTTAACTTTGTTCATTTTCTTCTTTCTACTTTTTCTTTTTTAATTCCCAAAATAAAGTTTAACATCAGATCTACTAAAAATAATACTTGACTCAAATTAACTTTAAATTTTCAGTAAGTTAAGTTAAAATTTATCAAAAATGAAAATGCATACAATGAATAAAAAAATCTGAGGATGCATAATCAAAAGGTAATATATAAGCATTTTATTTATATTTGCAATCTCCTATAATAGATTTAAGATAAATCTCAACCAAAGAAGAAGAGCTATCAGATCATTTCAACCTTTAGCTTATACACCATATATGCATTTAAACAACTATGCTGATTTGCTATCATTAATCAAAAGAAAAAGAGAATAATATAAGGAATGAACACTTTCTTTTCTACAAGACTTTAAAACCAGTAAGTAATAATAAAAAGACTAAATTGGTGGAAGAGATATAACTATATAAAAACCTTTCTCGGAAATTACGTTGCAACTGAAGGAAGATGTGATGTTAAAAATAAAATAAAGAAAACTACACGAACAACTGGTGTTTTTATAGAAATAAACAAATCAATTTTTACTGAATAAGTTTTAAGGAAAGGAAATTTAGGACAGGGGGAAATAAATCATGACAAAATTACTTCGTGTTCTAGACAACTGTATTCCCCTTCTGTCTGTTCCCGAATAATAATGAAATCCAAATTACTATGTCTTGTTTTTAATCCTGGCAAGCTTCTAATGTGCACAACATTGGCAAACAAGTCTAGACTTCGTCTGTAAGATTAAGAAAAATTACAACTAATTATTTCATTTAATAAAATGATAAAATACAATTTGAAATCAATCTCAATAGAAAATAAGATTTTTATTAACATATAAATAAATCAAGAAATAAGAAGGAGCAATTTAAATGGAACTTCATAAGCAAGTTGAATTTTACTTTCTAAATTTTTAACTCATTACCAAAAATATAAAATTAGTTACATCTCAAGGACTAGCAAGTCGCATGTGGCTCTTTAACACAATGTTCAGCAAAATATGTTGTCTGAACTTCTTTTTCCATCATAATTGATATAAAAGGTAAATAAAAAAGTTCAAGCTTTATAATTATTTAATGGGTGTTCACTGACAGTTCACTGAATTAAAATATAAGTTTAATGTTCATGGGAGAATAAATATTTTTAAGAATTTAAATCCTAATTTTAATGCGGGGATTAAAGAAATTTTGGATCATCAAGAATTACAGATGAAGTGTGCTGGAGAATTAGTAACTGCAAGCAGGACAATGTTAAATTTTAGAAGATTGGCTTGTTATTGCATGATTGTGGTTAAAAATATCTGCTTTTATCCCCCCCACCTTTATTTTTATTATTGACAAGTCTCGGTTTATGTTATTGAAATACAAATTTGCATATTTTTCTAAAATGTTTCCATAATTCATTGACATTAAATGTGCTCAATATAGTTAAAACAATAATCAGTCAAGATTTTGAAAACGTTTTGCATATGTACTTATTATTTTGAATGTAATGCAAATTAACAGTTTAAAAAATACATAAATGAATTAATATTATTACATACATGTATTTCTTAATGATTATCTAGAATGACTGTAATAAAATGTGAATGTAGCAACAAAAACATTGTGTAATATTTTGTTTATTTTTTGAAGCTTTCAAACATCTGAAGTTTATCATATGTGGCTCTTACAATTCAGCAAGTTTCCTGATATTCAAGGAATAATAAATGTTTGTCAAAAACTGTAATTTTTGGTTACTTTTTCAAATGGATCTCAACTGAGTTAAAATATTTCTAGTCAAATGATATTCAAACTGCAGGGAAATCAATAAGTATCACATAAAGAAATCAAAATGCTAGAAAACAAAATCATAAGGGATATGTTATACATTATCAACAAACAACATCTCTATATATAAAAAGAAAAGTCCTGACTCACTCACTGACTCATCAATGCCCAGCCCAAACCCTTGGACCTAGAAAGCTGAAATGTTGCACAGAGGTTCCCTTTATGATGTAGACAAGGAATAAGGCCGGATTTTTCAAAATTCCCACGGGATAGGGAATAAAGAGGATTTATATTTTTTCGCTTTAAAATGACCACAAAATGTGTGGCAGCCAACCCTCAATATATCTAAGTTATCCGGAGAAGGCCACATCGGGCTGCAAACTCACATATTTTCCGATCTCGATATTGATTTGTTAAAAAAATAAAGTTGTTTTTTTTTTGTATGCTATATATGCAAGGGTTCTAGAGTGAAGCAACGGTACACGGCTAGTTTACAATATAATAACAGTAAAGTAACATTATTAATATCAATTAATATTAATATCAGTAAAGTTCATTTGTCAACAAAGCCATAAAATCATTAAACTCAATAAAAGCTTAGGATATTTTACTAAAAGCTTAGTATATTTTGTATTTCTTGTAAACGTTATGAGAAGGGATACTAAGGTTAACTAACAGAATTAAAAAAAAGAAAAGAAAAAGCTGTGATGAAAAGAATGAAAAAAGAATCCAATTTACATGTTAAATTAGCATGTTAACATATGTAATACATTATCTTCAAATGATAGGACAATAGTAAAATACAATAATGTAGTAAAACATCAATGAAACCAAATTTATTTTATTATGTTTTGCCCAATGTTCTAAAAATTTGGAGAATTAGCAATGAGTTAGCCATATGTTATTTTAATTATGTTCTTTTATAAACAAATTTAAGAATTTATTTTTTAAAGATTGATCACAAACCAAATTTATGCTATATTCATCGTAAACAATTAAACATTTCTTTTCATTATCCATTATAAATCTTCTCCAACAAAGGACAGATCTCTTTCTCTAATTTTAAACAAAATGTTTGAACCAGTCTTTGGAACAGTGTTGGTTAAATGAAGACAATTTTGATGGATAGAATTTCTTTAAGCATTGTACTCGACAACTTTTTAAAGACAGATTAATGTATAATGAAATATTAAACTTTAATTATATAAGCACTATATTTTTAGAAAACAGCTATTAATTATATAGACATCCAGTCGACCATAGACTCCATTTAATATCTTCTTTGATACAATATTTCTTTTCCTTATACAGGAAACTTCTTCAGTTTAGTGAGGACAGAAAAAAAACTTTTCCTCTCTAAGAATTCATAAAATATCTACACAGTCAAATTTATATTTAACAATATACTAGTAATACTATATCTCACATTACATCTTTTATACAAAAACAATTAAATTTAGCAATAAACTACAATTCATTAATATGGCATAAATCTTTACTAACAATCTGATCTTAGTAATAATTAAACTTAGTGCTATATATCTTTACGAATAATTAAATCTTTATCTTTCTATTATTCATAATTTTACAAAAAATATCCATAGGCAATTTCGCTTACTTTTAAAAATTTGTTTTTATTCATACATGATATTAATTTTATTATACATGATTCAATCATTAATCTGGCTTTTTCTTCTTATATTTGAAAAAGAATATCCACTACAGGGTCAGCCTTGTGGCCTGTAACCCTAAAGTGGTCAGCCCAATCAGATATATTTTGTCGGTTATTTTTAAAGGCACTGATGTGATTGAATACCCTCTCTCTTAATGTTCTACCTGTTATTTTCATGACAATCTCAGAAAATGTAATTCTAATTTATAAACTACACCCATTTTATTCATTTTGTTAGTTTCATCTTTTTTCTTGTTTTTTTTATAAATTTATTAGCTTTATAATATACAATTCTAATTTTATTTTCTTTACATATTTTTCTAATTGATTTAATAATTTCTATATTTAATAGTATCTTAAATACTTCTTTGTAATCAATGTTTTCATCATTTTTCTTTTTTTTTTGTTTCCTGTTCCTAAAGAATTCATTAACAAATCTTTCTGGGTATTCTTTTATTTTGAATGCATTTTTTATTTTATTAATTTTTTTTCCCATAATTTTTCCTTTTCAGTGTTTTCAATTATTCTTTTTACATAATTTTTGATTAAAGACTCCTTTGTGTTTATACTATGACCAGAATAAAAATTTAGTATGCGATTACTTTTCATTTCTTTTGCATAATGTTCATAATGCATAAAGTTTCATTACGTTTGTTTATTAATAACTTGTCCAAAAATGGCAATTTACCTTCATTTTTTTTTCTTCTTCTTTAGTAAATTTTAAATTCTCATCAAAAGTATTAATATAGTTACAAAATTGAGAAAACTTAATTAGGTACATCCCAAAATATCAAGACATTGACAGTATATCTTATGTACCTACAATTTGTTTTGTTCCATTTTTTTTTTTTTTTTATCTTCTAACCAATTTATATAAATGTTTCATTGGGTATCAATAACTAATAACTATTAGTTTTTTCTGTCCTCACTAACCTGAAGAAGTTTCCTGTTTAAGGAAAGAAAAATTGTATTAGAGATATTAAATGGAGTAGTGTCGACTGGATGCCTATATAAAAATATTATTGAAGACATATTACAGGAGTTATGAAGCAGCTATTAATTATTGCTTGCCTGTCTTCCATATTTAAAAAATAACTAAATTTAGAAAGTTACCTGAGCTTCATGTTCAAACTCTGCAGGTCACCCTGTATATTTGAATATGGCGTTTGTAACACTCCTTTAAGACAAATGCCATTTTTAACAACTGACTTCACAGCTTCTTCTAAAGGTACACTTAATATTGGTTGTACTTCACTGAAAAATAAGAAAGAAAGAAATGCAAAGAATTTTATTTCATTATTCTGCTTTTTTAATAAATACTTTTAATGATAATAACAATAATTAAAATAAGTTGAATAATAATGCCAATTTATTCCAAAGGTGACTGTATAATCAACTCTATTTTTTTTTTTTTAAATTCATTTGTGGCTGGCAGAATGCTGAAGCATGAATTTCTCAATTCAATTTTAATAATGTAGAGGGTGGCCGGGAAGTTCCCATAATCCCTATTATGTTATATTTATTGTTCTTTATATAATTCTTTTTAATGTGCAAAGAAAACTCATTTGTGGCCGATGGAATGCCTTTTTTTTTCAATTCATTTTTCACAATATATTTGTTATTTCTTTTTTAATTTCTGGAGGAAATTTCTGATGATCTTTACTTTTTTTTCCTCGACTATTCTTCTGAAAGTGCACCAAAAAACTTGTAATTTCTGAATTTACTTTAACTTAAATTATAGTTATCAACTCAATATCTGTTTACTTTAAAATATTAATTAATTAACCACACACACACAAAAAAAATAATATAACAAAGGGGCAAATTTTCAAAGTCTATACAACAACTTCTTTTCCAAGCCATATTTCGAAATAAAAATGCCCAAACAGAAAAGAAAACATGAATGCATAAAAAAAAAAAAAAAGGCTTAGCATTAATGAGAAATATAAGCACAGCAATTTTCAAGAAAAATAAAATAACAATTGAAAGTATTACAATAATGTAGCTGCCTACTGAAACTTAATACAACACAGTGTATTACTTAAATGACAAGCTGTCTGTCTGCCAAAGATATAAAGATATTACCCAATAGTAAAATCTTAATTTCTACTGATGCAATCTAAAATCCGAATACAGAAGAGCTTCTATAATATTCCCCTTTATATCATCAGATTCAACATAATTGTTATGCTTGTATTTCTCGTTAAGGCATGTCCTTTTTGTTACATATTCAGGTTTTCTTTTCTGTTTTTGGCATTTTTATTTCGAAATTTGGCTTGAATAAGAAGTCGCCATATAGACTTTGAAAAGTTGCTTCTTAGTAATATATTGTTTTTTTTGGTGAAGTTTAATTAATATGGTTGTGACTAGATCTTTAATTGAGTACAGTTACATATTACAATTAAAGCATTTTCAATCATTTCTATTACTATTTTCATGTTTTATCTCTAAGTATGTTGTTTATTTAGCAATTCTTTAACTTTCAATCTGCTTGTCCATTGGAAGAAAAATCAACTGACTATTAAAGAAAAGAAAATTCCCAATTTGGTTTTGGTTTTGTAATTTCCAAGAGGGATCATGCAAAAGAAATAATTTGGTTCCAGTTGTAATAGTATGTATGGGCAATTTTTGACTAGACATCAATGTCAGCAAAGACATTTGTCTAGGATTGCCGAAGAACTGTAATATTCGCTTCATCTAAAAGGAATAAAAGTGTGTCAAAAATGGTAGCAGAGTGTGGATAGAAATCTTGATTTCCCCTTAGGAAGTTGTTTGTTTTCTTTTTACAGAAGTTCACTATTCAAATTTAATTCGCAAAATCGAAATCTGTTTATCTTAAACAGTTTGATATGATACCACTATCACCAACCATGTTATCAATATTTTGAAACACTGCTTATCTACATCTGTGAAATTTTTCTAAAAATAACTAAATTTTTCTATCATCCCTAACAAGCAGCTGTTATATTAAATATTATATTAAATTTATAATCTATATTACTAAAATCTTTTATTTCTCTGTCTGTCTGTCCGGCGCAATTTTCTGAGAGAATGGAAAATAGAAATAATTTTTACAATGAAACATCCGCGACAGGAATCGAACCTGCAACCTTCTGATCCGAAGTCAGATGCCTTATCCATTAGGCCATAGGGACTACAACTCTCTTCATATGGTTTTTTGACTTATATCTCCTTTCCTTTCCCCCATCAATAAGGAATGTATTCAATCTTTTTTTTGAATCTCAAGATTGTTTATTTATTTCACATCAGTCAGTTTATTTGTAAATCGAAACTGACAATTAGAACGATAATTGCCGAAGCGTTGCAATATTTTAAATATTCTTACTTAACCAAATCCTATGTGATATTGAAAAATATGTGGGTGTACACGCCAGATGTTGGAGTAACGAAAACAGAGTCAAGAAAGAGAGAAGCACTCTTTTTTTGAGGTGGAATACCGAAAAAATCACTATTTGCAACTCAAAAACCATCAATAAATGTAACTCAAACGTCACTGAAAAGTGACAATCTATATTACTAAAATCTTTTATTTCTCTGTCTGTCTGTCTGTCTGTCCGGCGCAGTTTTCTGTGAGTATGAAAAATAGAAAGAATTTTTACGATGAAACATCCGCGACAGGAATCGAACCTGCAACCTTCTGATCCGAACTCAGGCATCTTATCCATTAGGCTATGGGAACTACAACTCTCTTTATATAGTTTTTTTTGATTTATCTGTCAAAACTGAACTGACTTTGACTGACAAGGAACAATTGTAATAAAAAAGAAAGTCAAAAAAGAAAGAAGCAGTACTTCATTAGGTAGAATACTGAGAAATCACTATTTGTAACTTAAAAACCACTGAAAAGTATCAATTGGAATGAAAAAAAAAGTCAAGGAAGAAAGAAGCAGTATTTCCATTAAGTCAGCGTTTCTCAACATGTGGGGCGCGATAAAACTAAAGGGGGGGCGCGAGCATATCGATTTTTTTTTTTTGGTTAAACAGATAGGTTTGGAGGTTTTTTTTTATTTTTTTTATTTTTTTTGGTTGAACAGATAGGTTTGGAGGTTTTTTTTTTTTTCAGGGGGCGCGATGAGAGAACAAAAATAGAAATAATTTCTATAAGTTATCTTCTGGAATCGAACATGCAACTTTCTGCTCCGAAGTTAGATGTCTTAGGCATTAGACTACAAGGATTACATTCTAATCTCTAAAAAAAATAAAAATATTTCATAGATACATGATTCACACGCTGATTCTAAAAGCAGTCGTGGATTGAGAGAATATAGACTTCAAAAATTAAAATAATAAAAAAAAAAACTTTAAAAACTTTTTATTTTTATTTTATTTGATGTAATTTGTGTGTGTGTGTTTTTTTTAATAAATAACAAATTGTTTTCCGTTACATACGCGAGGCTTCCGGAGCGAAGCGACGGGTAGCCGACTAGTAGGTGTTGAAAATGTCAAAATACATTTTTTTCTGAAGAATAGAAAGCTGACATCCACCACAAGTCAAGTCTATTCTACACTCCAGTCTAAAACCAACCTTCTAACCTTTCTCAATCTAAGTTATCCGTCCTCAGATCTCTCAGAAAGAATAAAAGCATAATTATATTTCCTAATGATGGTTATTCTTAACAAAAGTGATTGTGTGTTTTAAAATTAATAAACTGATTTCTGCAGGACCCTATCAATTCTTTGAGAAAGTCCCTGCCAAAACCATCATCTACAAAGGCATAAATGCTCATGAAGAAATATCTGTATTTCCCTGACAAATGGAGTCCTATTTGTGCAAGAATTCACAAATTTTATGTCCTTTCCAAATCCACAAAGTGAGTGTTCCTTTTAAATCTATCATTGCCAACTGTGAATTCTCAAACAGTATTTTTCTCACTAACTACTTTTCGACATGCTATTAGGTGTCTGCAAATTAAGGGAATATATTAAGAATTACTAAAAGCTTTACTGAAGCTTTAACGAACTGAATGTATGTTTACTGAAAGCTAAAGTTAAAACTATACAGTTAGATTTATAGTTAAACAAGTTTGCAGCAAGCTTGAGTACAACATGATTGAGTAATATTGTTACCTTCTGTTTTGGACACTCCCCCGTAGTCGATATCGCTTCGTCCAACCCGGCTTCCCTATTCAAAGTTGACCTGTCCAGAGGTTGGAACGAGGCAGCCAGCGGCCTTAAAACGAGGAGCAAAGCCGTGGACAGTCAGTTGGTCGGGTGGCCTCAGCCACAGAACTATCTCCAGTCCCGGAGAAAAGCGGAATTCGTCTGACAGTTGGTCGGGTGGCAATAGCCACAACACAATCTCCAGTCCCGGAGAAACTAGAAGTATGTCTGACAGTTGGTCGGGTGGTAGGAGCCACAGAACAGTCTCCAGCTACGAAGGAGCAAGAAGTTTGTTTTGGCGACAGCCAGTCGCAATTGAGAAGTTCACTCAAAAGTGAAGGACAGTTAGCCCGAGAGGCTAAGAAGCGTTTTGGTTGGACGAAGGACCACACCGTTCTCCCCAATTAATAGAAGATTCTTCCAGCCAGGAAGGAGAGGGACACCTACGGTTACGAAGAAGCTATTCGTTCCCGCAGAAAGTGCACCGGAGTCCGCAGCCTTACCGAGGCGACCAGGCCTAGAAGGAGTACGGTTACGAAGAAGCCATTCAATGCCGCAGAAAGTGCACCAGAGCCCGCAGCCTTACCGAGTCGGCCAGGCCTAAAAGGAGTGCGACCACGGAGAAGCCATTCTTGCCGCAAAATGTCCAACGGAGTCCGCAGCATTATCGAGGCGACCGAACCCAGGAAGACGCGACTACGGGAAAAGCAGTTCCCCAGCCGCATCAGAGTCACCTTTCGCCGCCAAGACCCTGCGACGACCAGGCGTCTACAAGAAAGTGAACTGCAGCCGTGAAGTTCTGCAATCAACGTGCAGTGTGAAGAGAGCAACCCTGAGCCGAAAAGAAGGACAAATAGAACTTGGTGCCGATTTTAAGTTGAACAATAAAGAAATAAAATTTGATTTAACCCGTTCTGTTCTCCGTTCACACAGGTGAAACCATAGTCTCGATCATCGCAGTAAAGTCCCCCCTGGCCGCCGGCGGTGAGTTGAAGTACATCCCCGAGCCCCACATGCCGGTAGCATTTATTGGCACCCGAATGGGGATACGATACTCCACGGTAGCAATATCACAGCTGAAAACAATACATAAGTGCCCGCCCAATACAAAAACTGAAACACTTTAATCAATTCTTTACTATGTGATGAAAATGTTAATCTAATTTTCAGTGCCAAACAATCTTCAGAAAGTACTGAGTAAAATAGATGGATGCTATATATTACCCACATGAAGATTAATGATAAAAGACAGTCTAATGAAAAATCATAAGCTACTCTGAAATACATGGTGGAAAGACAGACTAGATATCTTAATTCATGTACAAGATACCAAATTTCAATTAAAAAATAAAAGATAAATTAGGTAGATATTGATTGAGCAAAATTAGAAAACAAAAACATTGTAAGCAATCAATTATACAACCATATTTCAAAGGAAAAGGAAATTAATTTTCGATATATAATATTCTATGTATTTATTGAAATTCTGACATATAAATCTTAAAAGTATTATTCCAAAAAAAATTATTGACCAAAAGTAAAACAATACTAAATATTCCATAAACCTCTCGAATTCTCTTCCTTGTATACATAATTAGTAAACTCACACTCACCTCCTCATCACGAAAGAAATAAATATGAAATTTATAAAGACGAATTTTCGAAATTTATTCGCTAATTCCTTTTACAAGCCTAATTACTTAAAACTGTGGAAAACAAAGGATGAGCA
>JAFIDM010021900.1:2155-60151 GCA_023159025.1 Thereuonema tuberculata
AATAATTTGAGGAAAGACAGACTTTAAGACTTTGATAAAAAAAATTCAACATGTAAAACTGACCAACCTCCCTTCTGTAGTCCTACAGGGAAAATATATAAACTATTAACTGTCTGCTGTTATGCTTGAAAAATACTTGATTATATTTATTTTCAATGTATGTATCATTGTTAATCAACTGTTAATTGGAAATATAAGCGTAAATAATGAAATACAAACTGTGTAATTTGTATCTTGTTGTTGGATCTGAAGATGTCAGCTGATACGCTGACCAGGGCCGGATTTTCCTATAGGCTAACTAGCCTTCAGCCTAGGGCCTAAAGATCAAGAGGGGCCTACATTCAATTTGTTAGCAAAATTAAAATTACACCATTCTAAAAACAGCGAACACTAAAACACTGGACTGAAAATAAGGAGAAACTCTACGCATATGACTAATAAACAAACATAAAAATGTATTGGTTAAGATCAACGCGTTCAGCTCATTGGGTCTGTTCGTTTGTATATAGGGTAAAGGAACAATGACAACGGAAGACACCATATTACCTCAGTGGGATTATTCACGAGATTCACTAGTAACTTTTGAAACTTAAAACTATTTAAATTGTTGTATTTGTCTGCGTGCCAAAGTTATTTTCACAATTTACGAAATATTGAAAATAAGAATATTTAAGAATTTCTATTAACATTCCGTCGGGCGCAACCGAGCTCCTAGGCACACCTCGAACTCTTTTGTTTGCCCCTCCCCCGCTAAATTTTTTCGCGAGGTCTCCATCCTAGTAACTTCCGCTTTTCCAGTGGTAATAACAATGGCAAGGTCAGTTAGTGATTTTCGTTCTTCATTTCCGGTTGACAGACGAAATGATCGCATAGGCTCTTTGCGCCTGATTACGTTGCAGTTTGGCAAATAAGAATTTTTCAAAATTTCCCAGTTATTTTTAATACTGTATCACATTGTGTCGTTAATAATGTCATATTATATAATATTTCGTAATTATCTATAAAACAACTCTCTCACAACCCTTGTGTTTGGTCAACTTGCTCAATGCAGTCAGAAGTCTATTGGGATGCCAGCACACCTCCAACTCAAATTGAAGAGATACGCTCCCCATGAACAACCAAATCGAACTGATGATTAGCCACAGATACTTCCAAAACGACGCAAATGTGAAACATGCCATTTACAGACTCGTCACAGACGATGAGTCAATATGAATATAAAAACTACCATACTGATACCTACGTCTCTCATGCTGTTTTCATGTGTCCTCCATGCTATCACAGAGCGCTAGAAGGACATATATATGCTCATGAATCAAATGAATAAGCGATTGTTTAAACATAATATGTTCTTGTTTTACTTCAATGTCATGTTTTATAATCAAATACAACTTTGAATAATTATTTGTTCACACTTCGCTAATTTTTCTTAATTTTTGTTCAAGAAATATATATTTTCTTTAAAGACTAATTAAACCTGTTTTACTGGTGCTGCGGCATTTTTATATGGTGTGGGTGTTTACTACGAAGTGTTCACAATTGTTTTTTGTAAGAAAAAACGTTTATATCTGTAGAAAAGATTATTAAATCCAGGGGTGTACAAATTTCGGTAATTTTTGGTAGCTAAATTTCCGATTCCTTTAAAGACTCTATAAAACTATTTTATTGCTCCTTCTGTATTTTTATAATGTTTAGAGGTTTCCAAAGAATAGTTAACAATTGTTTTTAGTAAGAAAAAACGTTTTTATCTGTCAAAAAAAAATTTATAAAGTAGTGCCTCTCAGGCTCGTTGCGCCCGACCTTGTGCCACACCATATTGCGCCCGACGGAGTGTTAATTTGCATTAATATTCGTCAGTACGACAACTTCACCATTCAACTATTTTTTTGTAGTGAAGTAGTACATCTTACTACTGTTTTTATATTAGCATGCTAACTTTGCCCTAACTGTAGTAATTACTTAAAAATTCCTCAATTTTTATGGAATCTGAAGTATAGTCTTAAATTTCTCAAGTGTAATTTTATCACAATTGAATTGTTATTCTTCAGCAATTAAAAATAAACAAAAGAAATTTTACTTTTTGATATATTTTTTAATTTTTTGGAAGCTATAAAAATGATTCTAAGCTCTAATAGATGCAGTTTCTCTTATTCCATGATTAGATTGAAACAAATTCAACTCATTTCTGTAAAAAAAAAATAGATTATTTATTGAATTTTGCGGAAAGTGATTAAAAAATTAAAAGATGCGCTGAATAAACATTAGAAGCTGCAGTTGAAGTTGGAAACGAATTAACCTTTGGATTCCAAGAGTTGAAAGAACTCTTTAAGACAATCTATTGCTACACTCGTTTACAACTTGAACACTTAGCTTCCACAGTTTCTTCAGCGTGTCCTTTAATTTTTGTAATCACTTTATCCGCCTCTACATTCGCAGCAGAACTACCATGTGAATCCTCGTTGATTGTCAATTGTGTGGATCCTCGTTTTTCAAAAACATCTCTGTCCACACAGCCATACTTTCACACTTCCGACACTTAAAGTTTTATTGAAGACATGAATAAAACAGTCACAGTAATACTTTTCTATTCCACGCTGAGACAATAGCTGATCTTCCATTCTCACCGAAGTTAACCACTCGAAAAACCGGGAACAATTGAATGCAAGATTTATCTTTGCATTCTATAAGGAGTGTCATAAGTACTGAACAAAAACAATTTCTACGAATTTATGTCAGGTAAAGTGGATAACTGTTAATTATCTAAGTTCATAGGAAAGATTCTGCAAATATTCTTTATAAATCCAATTTTATCTTACATGTTTTTTATTATTTTTGAAAAATTATTAATTTTGTTTCTATAAATAGTCAAGGAAAGTATACTATTATATTTATCAATTATATTTGTCATAATAATGAATTTAACACATGAAGATAAATAAGCTCCTCACTCGAGCTACCAGAAGATCAACAGTTCATTTCAGAACAATAAAATCGAAAAGGAACTTTAAAAAAACGTTAATATCTATTATATAAGAAAAAATATTAAGATTTTTTCATATCAAAGTCGATTACATTATCAGGTCCTCTTAGAATAAAAATCTGAAGGAATGTGTATTAATATAATAGTAATAATCTAATATTTTTTTTGATAAGTTTCAAAAAAATTTAATATTTCTTATGTGTAAATAATAAAATAAAGTATACTACAATTGTATCAATTGTATTTGTCCTAATAACGAATTTATTCCCATGAAAATAAATAAACTCCTCACTTGTAACTCGAGTTTGTAGAATTACAATATTTCGCTGCGAGTTGAATGGGCCGTGGTGACTTGCCTTTGACGAGTTGTAGATGCACTTCTCAACTTGTTACAGCTTGATGCTTGTCTTGGTGTTTTGTTTCCATTAATTCCCAAGCAGTATTATTTGAATATTTGTATTTCCATAATCACGTGTTTGAAACTTCTAAAGCCAAGATTTTAAGAAAATGTTTAAAACGAAACAAAAGAAATAGCTATTTTCAGAAAAGGAAAGAAATGTAGATAACTTATTAAAATTATTTAAATTTACACTTAAACATTGTTATTCAATAAGGTGAGAAATGCTATTTAAATTATAGGTATTGTATCTCAATTTGTTTTTGTTTTTCACTTTGATTACGCTGAAAAGTGAATGTTAAAACACTAATGATAAGTCAGATATTAAAGCAAAATACTTATTTCGAAATAACTTTTATAATAAATAAAACTGCAATTAATTAACAATTGATAACTGAGGCAATCAGGAAATAAATTAGTTGCCTTCAAATTCTGCAAGAGTGAATAGACGATGCCGCAAACCACTTATGTTTTCGACAATTCCCCGAAGTCGTTTCAGCGAAAGGCTGTGCGATAGCGGTCAAGAGTATTCCAAAAGAAAATTTTTTAATTGATATCTTTTGAATTATTCAACATATTCTTCGTGAAAGGTTCAAAATGGCTGAAAAAGTAAGCAAATTATCAAATGAAAATAAAATATATTGTTTGTACCTAGTTATCAGTGATATCACTGATTTCAAACTGTGATTGTGATCATTGATTTCATCCTTGTTACTAAACAACATCCCGTTCGGAATCTTCATAGACATCATGCTTTTGTATTTTGCCGCAAAAGAAAATAAGTTCAACATGCCGGCTTTACAAATTATTATCAGAAGCGAAATACATTAAAAATATGAAATTCCATTTTTCTAAACGAATTCAATCAAAATGTAGCTTTTCGTTTGGCAATAATATTTATATTTATTCTCCGACAAAGAAAGTGCATTAAAATCAAAACAAAGAAGATCGCGACTAAAGATAGTTTTCTCTAGTTCTCTAAACATCAGTTGCACAAGCTCCCTAAGATGTTTTGTTGTTTTATTGGTATTATTCATTACTTTTAAATATTTTCATTGAAAATAAGTGTAATCATAGGTCCAAAAAAAAGATTAGTGATCCAACCAAGCCCAAAAGGAAAGCAGTGAGAACGACAATTCAACTGAAAAAAGAACTCATTATGAAGTTTGAAAGTGGAACTCGTGTCTCGGATCCGGCCACTCAATATAGTTTTTAAGCATGATTTTCTTAAGTATTATTTTGAATGTTTAAATAATTATCATCTGAGGTCTGTAACAGTTTAATCAAATTTAAATTACTTCTTATCGAAAAAATTGATTCAACATTCGTTCAAATTGCAATTTGAACAGCCTCCTGGAACGAATTGTATACAAATAGCGAGGTTCCACTATATATACTTGTAGAAATTAGGTAAAAATGAATTTAAGCATTAATTGATTTGAACAATGACACGGAGCGCGAGAGAAGATTAATACTAGAAGCTGCGACAATGTTCCAACATTGAAAGATGATTTTTTTTTTGAATTAATGAACTTGAATTCCAAAGAATGAGCATTATTTAAAGAACTGTTTGTGAACTGTTAGCGATCCGATAATTTAATAAGAAGAATTCTCAAATGATATTGAAAGTTTGAAATGAATTCATATTTCAATATTGAAGATCTTACGAAGAAGAATAAGTATTTCTTTATCCGATATTTTTGTTTAAGTTTATTATACATTGTATTTGTTTATAAAGTACATACCTGCTACTAAATAAGTTAATAAATTATATATAAAAGTAACAATAATGTGGTTATGGACACCAGACCACGTCTACAACTGCGCCACAGACACAATGTATTTGATTATAAACTTTATAAGCTAAAAATTAGATTACAACACACTAAAATACGTAGCTACAATACAAAATTCATATTTACAATTTGCAGACTTTCTAATCTACTGGAGATTCATCTTCATGCATAATTATTTTCTAAAAGGTTCTGGTTATATATATGCACCATTTTTCAATCTACCAATGAAATAAGATATTTAAATTTTTCAGTTGGTGGTTGGTCAAAACTTTGATTACCAACAACGTCATGAGTTGCTTGAAGAAAATTCAAAATTTCAAGAATGAAAAAAATAATTTTTTTGATACAAATCTTTACCAATAGTTAATTCCATAATTCTTCCTGTTTTATTCTTATCTTTTTCTTTTGAATGTCTGCATATTTTAGAAATTTACCATTATTTAAATAATGTTGTAAGTGAGATTAGGGACAAACGAATTATAAGAACACAGTAATTTAATAAAAAATGATTTAAAAATTTCTCTCCCCTGTTTATTTTTTCATTTATCTAATATAAAATATTCATCAAATTTTCCAATACGACCCACTTCATACATGTGATTAGCTATGTAGGATCCTTTGAAATTTTCAGTTTTTATACAACTATGTTGCTGTCGAAATTTGGCCACTATTTTCTTATAAAAACATTCATTTTGATGATAATGAACCAAATATATACTTACTCTTTTATTAATGAATCGGTTTTATTTATGATCAGTCAGATACGTGAATTTGTTATTCAAGCAATAACTCAATTTTATATCAATTCTCTGAAAATATGTTATTCAGCTGTTTATGTATGATAGATTGAAAAGGGAAAGCTGCCCAGGCGAATCCATTTTGCTTGATTTTTGGTTCTGGGTTGTAAATGTAATGTAAGGTTTTAGAAATAGTGGAGGATACAAATTGAACTGGTTATTCATTGTTAATAAATTCTTCCTTAATCCTATACACATGCTTATAGAAAAGTTCTTCTGTAGAACAAAGAAAAAAAGCCTTCCTTATTTTCATTTTTATTAACCTCTTCACTACCAGGATAAAAATTCTCAATAAAATTCTAGTTTTATTATTGATTTCGTACATAAATCAGATAAAATAAAACATGTAATTGAAATAATTTGGCAACAATGCATTGATCATTGTTAAAACAGTTATACCCAAATGCGGACATTAGTAAAGAACGTATTATTTTTATCAAAATAGAGTGACTTTAAATTATCTATTCATTGACACATACTAAAAGATATGTAGGCTTAAACTTTCAATATTTGAAAAAACTTTATTCATACAAATTTTAACATCTATTTCATGTTTGTTCTACTAATGATTTCCAGAAATCATCAGGAAAATACTTCAGAAAGTACTGGCTTGGATGCTTTGGCTCATAAATGCAGTCTACATTTGTTTCCATAGCCAGAACTTCGTCAATATTTATACTTGGAAATCTGAAAATAAATAAATAAATAAATAAATAAATATCAAAATAAATAAATCTGAAAATAAATAAATAAATAAATAAATATCAAAATAAATAAATCTGAAAATAAATAAACAAATCAAAAAATAAATGAAAAATAAACAAATATAAAAGTAAATAAATAAAATAAACTAACAAATCTAAAAGTAAATAAATAAAAATAAATCAAAGTAAGTTAAGAAGATCTAAAATCTTATCATCTGTCAAAAATTTTGGTTAAAAAAAAAAAAAAAAATAGCAAGCAAGCATGTGTCAGCTACGTACCCAATCGGGGACATCAAAAATGAAACTACTGGTACTAATTTGGTAATTTTAGAAAAAACCAAATATGTACTTTAAATTATTAATAATAATATTAACCTTAATTTTTCATCAATATTTTTACTGGAAACTTTGAAAAATCATACATAAAAATGGATTACATATCTCGTGGACGAAGATCTCTTTCATTTGAGCAGGCAGCCATATTTCTCAAGGTCTCTTTCTTCATGAAGCAATGTTGCACTGCCACACATTAGCAGGAATGTTAACTGGGATGTCCCCATTTGGGTCCATTGGCTCTTGAAGCGTAAATATTGTTTGGGAGGATATAAAGCAGTTTCTACTGATATCCCCATTTGGGGACGCAGGGATTAGCTTCAGCAGATGAAGGAAATTGCTGATGAATAGGAAATAATGGAATTTCCAGAAGTAGGTTTGGAATAAGGTTCTGTAATAATAGAATTACCTTTCAATTTGATCATTACATTTAAAAATAACAAACATTTATTTTCATGTTTTTCAATGGTGAAAATATATTCCTTTTTCCAGGGAATTAAATTGATCAAAATGAGGTTCTCTTGATTCATTTCGAGCAATAATAAAAATGTCATCCACATACCTTTGAAAAAAGTATGTAGAATTATCAAACTGAACAAAAAAGAAATGTTCTAAAAATTCCATCGAAATTTCTGCCAAAATCTTTGATTATGGAAGCCCCATAAATTCTCCAAATTATTGATGACAATTAATCCTTAACAATAAAAAAATGGGTTCTCAGATAAAAATTTGACTAAAGAAATGAAATCTGATTTTTTTTTTGAATCATGATTACCAAAGTGAAAATCCAAAACTTTTTCAAGCAATTCATAGTTAACAGAAGTAAAAAAGATACTTGGCATCTATAAAAAGTAAAGTACTACTGTATTATCCTCAACCTTTAATCCTTTTTAAATTACTACAAAACTCTTCTCCATTTTTTACAAAACCTATGGAGTAGAATTCTACTACATAACTAATCACATGTATGAATTTGTCATATTGGAAAATTTGAGGAATATTTAATGTTAGAGAATTGGAAAAAGAAAATGGGGAGAGAAGCTATTGAATCTTTTTTTATTAAATGGTGGGTTCTTATAATTCCTTTGTTCCAAATGCTCATATACAACATTATTTAAATAATGTTAATTTCTAAAATATGCAGAAATTTAAAAGAAAAAGATAAAAGAAAAGAATAAAAGTGGAAGAATTATGGAATTAACTAAGGGTCGCAATCAGGCACGCGCGAGCATTTTCTAGATCATCCTGGCGCAGTCTATTCCAAAATAAAGGTGACTCAGAAGCCGTTGCGAATGTGATTGGTTTACTAATCACTATTCCTACCTTGTTTATTAATAGGTTCTGTCTTGACCCTCCCTTGAGTTACCCAAAGGGTTAGCATTTTTAACTATCCTACTTTAATTTCCTATCTCTAATTTTTTGTTTATTAATTTATTTGGTTGGTAAAAAAAAAATTCAAAATAGTTTTCCTTGAAGAAGTTTAAAAAAAAAAGTTTTTACATAAAATTTGATCTATTCTCTAATCCCTAAAAAAAAACCGACCTCTACAGATGCTGTATTTATAATAATTAAATTCCAAAACCTTTCAGGTTAAAAATTCCGTATAACGATGATAGAATAAATGGAAATTGTGTTCTTAAAATTTAGAGGCAATGTTTAAATATAAGATTAATAAAAAATTGTCACGTGTTGGTTTTAGGGCGCTCGCCATCTAATGCATCCCTAAGCAAACCACGACTACGGGACAAGGGGGAAGAGGTGTGTAAGGTGGGAGTGTGGTGTTTGGACGGGAAAAGGGGAGGTGCCGTGGAAAGCCAGCCTAGCGACAGGGGATTTATCAGAGGCCCGCGCCTTTCAATTGAAGAATAGGGCAAAACTCAGACAAAGGATTAAATGGAAGTTTTATTTCCGAACAAGCTAACAGAAAACTATGTTATATGAAGTAAAGAGATAAGTTACATGTTCTCTCGATAACTGTCCGTTACGTTCAGTCCTGGGCTGCACTGGGGGGGATATCGGCTGGGACGGTCTCGAAGGCATCCTTTGGGCACTGCAGAGGCACACTTGCAATCGCCGAAATCTGTCTCCGTGTCTCCGGAGATGTCGACAGCTAAAAGCGAACAGGCGGCTGGGTTAGAGACTGGCGGAATCGTATTTCTGCACGAGTCCGCGATGTCTCCTCTGATGCTCGCCTTTCCGCACATGCCCTCCCGTCGACCTTCTGAAGGGGTGAGCTCCAAGTAAAAGGTGAGAGCGGGCAGGTTTTTTGCGATGACCGTACACGCTTGCCACGTGAACTCGGGTCGTCTTACCTGCGCCTCGCCTTCTCAAACGCTGCTTGCTGGAGTTTCGTCGTGGATTGATTCCGAGCAAGCTGGATGTGGGTTGGGTTCTTGACGACCGGAGCCGCTGGCCGCGGGACTGTGTCGTCTTCCCCAAACCTCTCTTCCTGCTCTCGGCCGCTGCTCCTCGGATACTGCTCTCTTTCCTCTCGGGGGGCCGCCATTATATTCCGTCGGGGGGGGGGGGATGCCGAGACCTTCCGTTCCCACCGTCGCTTCCGGCACACCACTCTTTGTTGGGGCACCGGTCCTTTTGTTCTCCCAGTTGAGAGGATTTTTGGAGCAATTTATAACAGGGGAAGGACGGTAAACAAGCTTTTAATTCCCGAAACAATGGGCGATATGGCAAGATGGACGTTGCATAATTTTAGGTGAAAGTTTCATGACTCTCTACCAAAGTCATTAAGCCATTGTTTAAGGTTTCTTGGTGCCCAGTTGGCGGAGACTTTCAGACTTACAGAATCCAAGGACTGAGAACGACGAGAGAGAAATATGTAAAGTTAGAAATGGTCAGAAAAGGAAATGAAAAATGTGTTAGAAATATTATCAAGATAGAAAAATGGAAAGGGAGATGAGCGAAGCTCGGGGCACGAATAGTATTCGTGACAAAATTATCATAAGAAAAATATGTTAATTGATTCATTAAATAATATGTCGTGGCAATTATTCCAACTTTTGGAAATTAATCATTATTTTATAGTTTTATGTAAACGAGCTGAAAAAGCAATGAAAATTTCAAAGCAAATAACAGAACGTCACTTTAAAAAATTCACGGCATTTGACACGGAGAAAAAGTTATTAAATATCTAATTTTGGATAAGATTTTAAAATCCAGCCTTTCCCCAAGTGACCAAGCACTCATATTCTTCTTCCGATAGGGAAACACTGAGTAAAAAGCACATATCAATCTAATGATGTAAGACGAAAAAGGATGTTGTATTCTAAGGTAAGAAGTTGAGCTAGCGATTAGGGAAATGAAGAATGGGAAAGCAACAGGAGTTGATGGAATACGACATTGAGTTACTTAAATGCTTGGGTGAAGACAAGAAACAAATACTATCATTATGCAATGAAATATATGAGAAAGGTGAATGGCCTGATGATTTCAAGGAAACAGTATTGCTGCCAATACCGAAGAAAAATAATGCAAAGAAGTGCAATGAGTTCAGGACTATCAGCCTTATATCGTACTCAACGAAGATTCTTCTACGAATACTGAACAGACGTTTATATTCTAAGGTGGAAGGAGAGTTGGAAGAGGAGCAATTTGGTTTTAGGAAAGGAAAAGGTACGAGAGATGCAATTGGACTGCTGCGAACAATCGGCGAAAGATATCTAGAAAAAAATAAACACGTATATGCAGTATTTGTGGACCTGGAAAAGGCTTTTGACAGAGTGGATTGGAATAAACTTATGGAAATCTTGAAGAAAATTGGTGTGGATTGGAAAGAGAGAAGGCTAATAACTAATCATTATATGAAACAACGAGTCAAAGTCAGGATAGGAGAAAAATTTTCAGAGGGAAGTGGAATAGGGAGAGGGGTGCGACAAGGATGCCCTCTATCACCTACGCTGTTCAACATCTACTTGGAGGAGTTAGTGAAGAATTGTTTTCAGAACATGGGAGGGGTGACAGTAGGAGGAAGAAGAATAAAATGCATAAGATTTGCTGATGATATGGCATTGTTAGCAGAAGAGTAGATGATACAAGGGATATGCTACTGCAGCTGAATGACAGCTGTGAACAATATGGAATGAAGATAAATGTAAACAAGACAAAGACTATGGTTATCGGAAGAAAGACAAAGAAGATAAACATAAGTATTCGGAATGAGACATTGGAACAAGTGAACAACTTTAAATACTTAGGGTGTACTATAAGTGGTGATATGAACTGCTGCCAAGAAGTCAAGAGGAGGATAGCAATAGCAAAGGAGGCTTTTAATAGGAAAAGGAGCATCTTCTGCGGACCTCTGGAAAAAGAACTAAGGAAGAGACTAGTGAAGTGCTTTGTGTGGAGTGTGGCATTGTATGGGGCAGAAACATGGACAATACGACGCAGTGAAGAGAAACGCCTAGAAGCATTTGAAATGTGGATATGGAGAAGAATGGAGCATGTGAAATGGACAGACAAAATAAGAAATGAAGCTGTGCTAGAAAGAGTGGGTGAAGAAAGAATAATGCTGAAACTGATCAGGAAGAGAAAAAGAAACTGGTTGGGTCACTGACTGAGAAGAAACTCCTTAATGAAGGATGCACTGGAAGGAATGGTGAACGATAAAAAAGTTCGAGGCAGAAGAAATTTCAGATGATTGACAACATTAGGGTAAATGGATCTTATGTGGAGACGAAGAGGAAGGCAGAAAATAGGAAAGATTGGAGAATGCTGGGTTTGCAGTGAAGGACCTGCCCTTGGCAGAGAACTATATTCGTATTCGTAATCTAATGAATGAAATAATCTTTTAACAGTTTCTTCATAGAAAGTTCTCAACTACAATCTGAAAATCTGTCATGTGAAGAAGGCATAAGTACAAACAAAGATACAAGTTTCTATGAAAGTTACACATAAAAATAAATCATAGTTCTGTCATAGTATTACTTACACTTTGTTCATCGCCACGTGTAATGTACCATGGGATCCCAGGTTCGTAACACGGCATCTGATTTCCCACGCGGTTCACATCGCATAAAACACTTTTGTAGGATTTACGAAGACACTCCAGAGGTGTGGCACACAGAAGCACTTTGAAGTATACAGATTACTGTCGCTTAGACTGTTTCGGAGATTCAGAGGCCGGGGAAGCGGGTAAGTTTCCGTGGTGGGCGACCACTCGAGCACGCTGACTTTGCTCCGAAGATCAATTCGGCTTCCAGCAAAATGCTACCTCTGCCGCCTTCAATGCAATCGAAGAAACTACATCGATTATCAATGAATCAGATTATTCATTAAAAGTTATGGAGAAAAGGATTCTACAAAAAGGTAAAAAATTTAATTTAATACACTTTCCCAATAATCCTCACACTATGGTTGCAATTACTGAAATGACTTTAGGAAAAAGTAGGATAGATAATGTCCATAGAAATAACATCCTCAGACATATTGGTGCATTGATAATGCAGAAAAGAGGGGGAAATGAAAAAAGTAACTTATCCCAATTAGAAATAGAAGCATATAAAAATTTATGAGGTAATTCTAGTATTACGATAGTTCCTTCGGACAAAAGGCAGCAACATTGTGATTTTGAATAGAGATATGATTGATGTTCATATTAGAAATTCTAATATTTTTAAAATATTGGATTATAATCTGGAACAAGTTCAGAAAAAAATTAAAAAGAACATTAGATTAATGGGTAAAAAACTTGGATTGGATAAGAACACAGTAGAAAAAGAAATTCTACAAGATGAAAGTAATTTTCCAAAGATTAAAGTTTTGCCAAAGGTTCATAAACCTAAAAACCAAGATAATAAATTTGTTACTAAGTCGATTATTAATTGTGCTAATTCATTGCATTTAAAAATCACTAAAATAGTAGCAGAAAAATTAGAAGATATTAAATTCCACTCTATAGGTATTGTAAAAAATGGAGAAGAATTTTGTAATAATTTAAAATCATTAAAGATTGAGGATATTTCTAAAGATGTCAAGGATGTTTTTATTTCTGTTAACAATGAATTGCTTGAAAAAGTTTTGGATTTTCATTTTGGTAATCTTGATTCCCCGTGGTTTGCATCGCCGGAGCCTGACCTCCTGCACCCCAATAGGCCTGTATAGGCCTGCAGTGAGGGGTATTAACTTAACTAAACTAACTAACTAATCTTGATTAAAAAAAAAATCAGATTTAATTTGATTATTCAAATTTTTATTTGAGAACCAATTTTTTTATTGCTAATGGATTAATTGTCCACCAATATTTTAGAGTATTTATGGGGCTTCCATCATCTATGATTTTGGCAGAAATTTCGATGCAATTTTTAGAACATTCCTTTTTTGTTCAGTTTCAGAATTCTACATACTTTTTCCAAAGGTATGTGGATGCTATTTTTATTATTGCCCGAAATGAATCAAGAGAACCTCATTTTGGATCAATTTAATTCCCTGGATAAAGGCATACAATTTACCCTTGAAAAACATGAAAATAAAGGTTTACCTTTTTTTAGATGTAATGATCAAATTGAAAGGTAATTCTATTATTACTGAACCGTATTTCAAGCCTACTTCTGGAAATTCCATTATTTCCTATTCAATAGCAATTCCTTCATCTGCTAAAGAGAATATAATAAAAATAAAAATAAGGAAGGCATTGTTCTATAGAATAATTTTTTTATAAGCATATGTATAGGATAAAGTTCTTTACGTGTGCCAAACTTAAAATTTTAAAACCTGGAGTCCCAAGCTTTCACCACAGTAGGACGTGGCTTCCTCAGGAGAGATAGTTCGAAAGACTGTTCTATTTAAACCATAACGGACCAATGGAAAAGGTTGAGGGTTTCATTGGTACCTTCGAACTGCAATGGGAGCCGCGCTGGAAGAAAGTGACATCTAGCGGAGATCACGGCTGATGGATGATCTGCAAACACAATCACATGGCGTTGTTTACAAACAGATGGCTTTTCACACCACCTGGTGGAGGCAAGATGCCTCAAATTCATAAGAAAAAGGAAACAAGGAAAAGAATGAAACAAAGAAAAAATGGGGAAGGGATAAAAGGAAAAGAAACATTTGATGAAAAAAAAAGAAGAATATGAAACAAGGAAAACCAAATAAACCAACTTACAGAAATAAATATAAAATAATAATTGCAAGTATAACAAAATAAGAAGAAAAAATATAAAAAATAAATAAAAAAAAATATAAAAAAAATAAAAAACAATAAGCACTGATTTAGAATTTCTTTTATCTTCTTTTCTTCTTTTTTGTCAAAGAGTATTGCCTGTTCTTCAGAGATGGCACCCGTCTTCCTGAGGAAAAAAAAAGAAGAATATGAAACAAGGAAAACCAAATAAGCCAACTTAGAGAAATAAACATAAAATAAAAATTGAAGGTATAACAAAATAAGAAGAAAGAAATATATATCTATATAAAAAAACAAAAACAAAAAAAAAAACGAAAAGCACTGATTTAAAAATTTTTCATCTTCTTTTCTTCTTTTTTGTCAAAGAGTATTATCTAATATTAAGGACATCATTGTAACAGTCATCCGTGACCGAAATAAGAACCGATTCATTGCACTTCCTCAGGAAAAGGTTAGCAGCACTATCGAGAATCACAGGATTATGAAACTGTAAGTGGTGATTGGTGCTGTTGCAATGACGGACAGTAGCGTATAGGGCTATACGCACTACTCCGTCTTCTGTTATGCTTCCGTAACGTAATTGTTTAAGTGACGTAGTTATGACTTCGGGGTCATAAGAATGGGGAACAATTACATGAAATAAAAATCATTTTTGACTATATTATTTCTTTTAATCTATATTCAAAAATTTACCATCCTACAAATTCAGGTAATTGTTCCCCATTCTTGTGACCCTGAAGACATAACTATGTCACTTAGGCAATTACGTTACGGAAACATAACGGAAGACGGAATAGTGCGTACAGCCCTTAAGCCGTATCCCTTCTATCTCTAGCCCAAATGTGCTCATCAACCCTCTCCTCCAGAGCCCGATCAGTTTTGCCTATGTACCCGCTCCCAAACTTACTACAATGCAAAGAATAAATAACACCTTTCCTATGCATAATCCTTCTTTTTTGTTTGTGACTATTGAACATGGATTCCGTTGTACGTTAAAAAGGTGAAGTAACCAAAATATTAAATGGTCTGAGAACCTTTGAAATAGCCGGAAACCATTCGGGATGATAGCCAATCGAGACAAATCTTTTTTGTTCGATTCTATTCCTCTGGATATCAATATTTAAATGGAAACCATTTTTCTCCTAATAACAGAATTAACGAACGCCGCAGGACAGTCGTTATCAAAGAGTATTTTTCAAATGACATGAATTTCTTGCTTGAATAGTAATTGGGTGCTAGATAAAGTGAAGGCTCTCTCAACAGCCATAGACACCACATTCCTCTTAAAAGGTGTAGGACAAAATGACCAAAAGTTAAGAGTAATACCCGATGCTGTCGCTTCATGTAAGCATGTGTGTGAAACCGATCTTCATGAGTAGTAATGCGAACATTCAGAAACGGAATAGACTGATTGCTTTCACCCTGATATTCCAACTGGATGGCAGGATGGACACTATGAAAGATTTTAAGGAGCTCTCGTTGTGATGCAGCATGCGAGTACAATAATAGGTCATCAACGTATCTGGCATAAAAGGACGCATGTAATGACTGAGTATCCGCTTAACAAAGGGCAGTATCCTCGATATAGATCATGACCCACTCGGCTATCATAGTAGATGCCGAGAGACCCATAAAGAGTCCTTCATTCTGCTTATAGAACACTCACTGTAGACGAAGACGTGCATTTTGAAGAGGGCTGTGATGACAGGAAGAAGATCCTGGAAATCCTGAAGAACACAAACATGACGCAGGTACTTGGCTGAAATGTGCTGGATGGTGATTTGAACGAGGTCCATTGTGATAGACGTAAACAAGGAGCCAAAGGAACAGAAGGCATGCGATGACACAGGGGACATACCTCGGATACGTTTAACAAGAGTCCGAGTATTAGCCACACTATACGAAGAGACCACATTCAGCGCCTTCATTCTTGAAAACAAAATGTCAGACAGTTTCTTGGTTGCAGAATCAACACATACTATAACGGGCCGAACAGGATAAAGATCGTCGCTGGGTTTATGAATCTTAAGGTAAGGGACTGCCAAACTAACCTCCTTCATTCCGTCGGCCTGTTCTTCCGAAATGGCTCCCGTCTTCCTGAGAGCGCGTACGATGCCTCGAAAATAATTGAGTACGACTTTGTCCGAGAAAGTGAAAAAGTTAACACCCTGCTGTGAGGTTGAAAATTTTGGGCCATACTATTATAACTACAAGTACTCATAACAACAGGATTATTGCCCTTATCTGAAGATATACAACTAAGAGGTCAGGGTTAGGAAGAATCTCATTCAACCCCTTATAAAGAATAGGATTAACCTTTCTAGTATGCTGGATCCTCGTTCCACTAGTAATGGCACCAATCCTACTCCTAAGCTGCATAGCGAGGCTCCTATCGGGCAAACTGCTAACTGTATACTGCTATACATTGTCCACCTATTCCTGCCAGCATATCGCCGCTTCACTTCGACCCATATGATGAGCGATTCTCTGATTTGCCCAACCTGCCTCTTTCAATCCAATGATACGACCTCTGACAGTTGCACGTAATGAGCTCGAATCGTGCGGCGAGGCATTTTTTCAGTCGTTGAAAGGTATCCTAACTCGCAATGCAACAGAAATTTTGACCATCAGATTGAGAATCGCTTCTTATATACAGCTGCTGAGTGCGCAGTTCCGATGCGCTGTAGCTCTCGCTGTTCATTCATTTTACACCAAAGTTTAATCATTTGCATGGGCGGTCCCAATGTCTTTGCATACGAAATTTCATTACAATCGGAGAACTCCTTCTAGGTGTGTCGTTTTTTTCGGTAATGAGTGTATATTCGAGGCATCGTACGCGCTCTCAGGAAAACGGGAGCCATTTCTGAAGAACAGGCCAACGGAATGGAGGAGGTTAGTTTGGCAGTCCCTTACCTTAAGATAATTCCCAAGATTCACAAACCCAGAGACGTAGATGATCTTTATCCTGTTCGGCCCATTATAGTATGTGTTGATTCTGCAATCAAGAAACTGACATTTTGTCCATTATGGTTTAAATAAAAGAGCTGACTGTCTTTCGAACTATCTCTCCTGAGGAAGCCACGTCCTATTGTGGTGAAAGCTAGGGACTCTTGTTTAAAATTTTAAGCTTTAAATTTAAAATTTTTAATGTAACATTTTTAGACTTTGTGTGCGGGCTGGACTTTTTATCATATGTATAGGATTAAGGACGAATTTATTAACAATGAATATCCAGTTTAATTTGTATGCTACACAATTTCTAAAACCTTACATTATATATACAACCCAGAACCCAAAAACGAGAAAAATGGATTCGTCTGGGCAGTTTTCCCTTTTCAACCTATCATATATAAACAGCTAAGTTAGATTTTTTCAGAGAACTGATATAAAATTGAGTTATAGTTTGAATAAAAATTTAAAGAATCCGATTGATCATATAATTATCGAAAGATAACATGATTGATAAAGGAGGATATATATATTTGGTTCCTTGTAATCAAAATGAATGTTTTTATAAAGGAAATAGTGGCCAAACTTTGGAAAAACGTTTTGGACAGCACCATAGTTCTATAGAAATAGGAAATATAAAAGGATCCTATACAGCTAATCATATGTATGAAGGGGGTCGAATAGGAAAATTTCAGGAATATTTGATATTAGCTAAATGGTAAAATAAACAGGGGAGAGAAGCTATTGAATCATTTTTTATTAAATTACTGGGTTCTTATAATTCCTTTGTCCCTAATGCTCACATACACCATTATTTAAATAATGATAAATTTCTAAAATTTGCAGAAATTCAAAAGAAAAAGATAAAAGAAAAGATTAAAAGAGGAAGAATTATGGAATTAACTATTAGTTAAGATTTGTATCAAAAAATATTTTTTTTCTTTCTTTGAAGTTCTGTAGGATATCAATAGAGGGCGAATTTTAAATTCTCTTCAAGCAACTCATGACATTGGAAATTTAAAAGGATCCTATTTAGCTAATCACATGTATGAAGTGGGTGATATTGGAAAAATTGAGGAATATTCTTCAAGCAACTCATGGCGTAGTTGGTAATCAAGGTTTTGAACAACCACCAACTGAAAAATTTAAATACCTTGTTAATAAACGTTCGCACATTTCATGTAGTTATGTCTATTCAATATTACCGTGGCCCTTCCTTTGTCGGCCTCTACAAAAATGAAGGATTTATTATTTTCTTTTAGACGCATTAACTCGTTGCACTCCACTTTACTAAGGGTGGAAGTAGACTTGTGTTTAAAATTTAAATTATTCACCACCCGTCCTACCTTTTTTCTGATATCGGCACGCTCTTCTTTGTTTGAAATGTATCTAATTTGTGATTCTAATGTTGTTAAGATATCCATAGTACGAAGCCTTTCGCTTCCGATATTAAATTTAAGTCCCTGATTTAAAATATTCTCCTGAACTTTAGTAAGAACTAGATTACTATCATTAATAATCCTATTTTTGTCCCGTGAGTGAGGTTGGACTTGATATCTTTCATTGGCACAAGTGAGCTTACCCAATTTTTTACAATGCCTGTGGGTGATGGCCATTCTAGCGTACGTAGCTTTTTTTGCTCCTTTTATTAATATACATAAGTAGTCTTGTTGGCTCAATCTATCTTTTTACTATGGATATCAGATGGCTATTTCCGTGTTTTCTACCTTCCTCCGACAGGGGGAGTACATAAGCTAATTTCCGGTATTCCAAGTTCAAGATCATTTCACCTAACGAATCCAAGCTTGGAGGATATTATTTTCACACACTTGATAAAAAACCCTAAAAATAAGATGAGGGTTTGAAACGTCGTGTGAGTTTTAATTTAATTTTATTCTTTATTTTCTCACATCCGTGTTTTAAATTGTAGGCGTTTTTTACTTTTTAAACTCATTATGAAGTTTTAAACTGATTATGAACTATCAAAGTGGAACTCATGTCTCGGATCCGGCGACTCAATATAGGTTTTACGCATGATTTTCTTAAGTATTATTTTAAATATTTAAATAAGCATCAGCTTTGGATCTGTAACGGATTAATCCAATTTACATAATTTCTTATCGAAAAAATTAAAAAAATTTTTTTGAAATAATAAACTTTAATTCCAAAGAATGAACATTATTTAAAGAACTGTTTGTGAACTGTTAGCGAACCGTTATTTCAATAAGAAGAATAATTCTTCTTGTTATCAAGCGATATTGAAAGTTTGAAGTGAATTCATATTTCAATATTGAAGAGACGACGAAGAAGAATAAGTATTTCTGTATCCGATGTTTTTGTTCAAGTTTATTATATATTGTTTTTGTTTATAAAGTACATATCTGTTACTAAATAATTATATATAAAAGTAACAATAATATGATTATGTAACCAGACAACCTCTACAACAGCGCCACAAACACAATGTATTTGATTGTAATTTCTAAAAATAAAATTATATTACAACACACTAAATTTGTAACAACAGTAAAAAGTTCATATTTACAATTTGGAGACTTTCGAATATAATGGAGATTCATCTCTATGCACAATTATTTTCTAAAAGGTTCTGGTTATATACATGCACAATTTTACAATTTACCAGTAAAAAAAGTATTTAAATTTTTCAGTTGGTGGTTGGTCAAAACCTTGATTAGCAACTATGTCATGAGTTGACTGAAAAGAATTCAAAATTTTCCTTCTATTGGTAACCTACAGAACTTCAAAGAAAGAAAAAAAATATTTTTTGATACAAATCTTAACCAATAGTTAATTCCATAATTCTTCCTCTTTTAATCTTTTCTTTTATCTTTTTCTTTTGAATTTCTGCATATTTTATAAATTTACCATGATTGAAATAATGTTGTATGTGAGCATTAGGAAACAAGGAATTATAAGAACCCAATAATTTAATAAAAAATGATTCAATAGCCTCTCTCCCCTGTTTATTTTTCGATTTATCTAATATCAAACATTCCTGAAATTTTTCAATATTACCTACTTCATACATGTGATTAGCTATATAGGATCCTTTTAAATTTCTAATTTCTGTACAACTATGGTGATGTCCAAACCGTTCTTTCAAAGTTTGGCCACTATTTATTAATCATACTATCTTTCGGTTTTTTATGATCAATTTGATTCGTTAATTTGTTATTTAAACTAAAACACAATTTTATATCAGTTCTCTGAAAAAATCTTACTAATCTGTTTATGTATTATAGGATGAAAAGGGAAAGCTGCCGAGACGAATCCATTTTACTCGGTTTTTGGTTATTTGCTGTAAATATAATGTAAGGTTTTAGAAATAGTGGAGGATACAAATTTAACTGAATATTCATTGTTAATAAACTCCTCCTTTACCCTATACACATGCTTATAGAAAAGTCCTTCTGTAGAACAAAGAAAAAAAAGCCTTCCTTATTTTCATTTTTACTAAATTAGCTTCAGCAGATGAAGGAAAGTGCTGATGAATAGGAACTAGTGGAAGTTTTAGAAGTAGGTTTGGAATATGGTTCAGTAATAATAGAATTACCTTTCAATTTGATCATTACATCTCAAAATTATAGATTTATTTTCATGTTTTTCAATAATAAATTGACTTCCTTTATCCATGGAATTAAATTGATCAAAAATGACATTCTCTGATTGAATCCGAGCAATAATAAAAATATCATCCACATACCTTTGAAAAAAGTATCTAGAATTGTGAAACTGAACAAAAAAAGGAATGTTCTAAAAATAGCATCGAAAAAAAAATGCATCGAAATTTCTGTTAAAATCGTAGATGATGGAAGCCCCATAAATTCTGAAAAATATTGTTTGACAATTAAGGCATTAGCAATAAAAAATTGGTTCGCAACTAAAAGTTTTATTAAACAAATTAAATCTGATTTTCCTTTTGAATCATGATTACCAAAATGAAAATCCAAAACTTTTTCATGTAATTCAATGTAACAGAAGTAAAAAGAACCTCGGCATCTTCAGAAAATAAAGTAACTATTATCCTCAATCTTATTTTACATTATTTACAAAATTCTTCTCCATTCTTTACAAAACCTATGTTTTGGACAGCACCGTAGTTGTTTAAAAACTGAATCCTATATAGCTAATCACATTTATGAATTGGGTCGAATAGGAAAATTTGAAGAATATTTGATATTAGATAAATGGAAAAATAAACAGGGGATTGAATCTATTGAATCTTTTTTTTAAAAATTTTTTGGTTCTTATAATTCCTTGATTCCTAATGGTCACATACAACATTATATAAATAATAGTAAATTGCTAAAATATGCAGAAATTCAAAAGAAAAAGATAAAAGAAAAATATTAAAAGAGGAAGAATTATGGATTTAACAAATAGTTAAGATTTCTATTAAAAAAAAACATTAAATACTCTCATGGGCATTTTTTTTTCTTCATTTTTTTCTCTCCATTTTAAATCTTTTCACAGTTTCTCCAATTAAGTTCTTTTTTTTTTTAAATCATTATTAGGAATTCAGTGTATTAACAAGGTATGAGTTAAGAATGACGATTAATCCATATAAATAGCAGTGGGTAGGATAGGCTGGAGTCGCAAAGAGACTCGCGGGAGCATTTTCTAAAGTGAAGGTGACTCAGAAGACGTTGCGAAGCATCCCTACCTTGTTTCTTATTAGGTTTTCTTTTAGGGCGAAATATTTCCTACAAGCTGGTGGTTACAGGTCACATGACACAAATGAAATTTAAGAAATATCGAAATGTGGACGATAGATTTTACTTCCATTGAGGGACAATCAAAATAATTAGTGTTCGTAGGGAGTAAAAATTAAGTCAGATGAAGTTTTGTGAATTATTCTTAGAAAAAGAGATACATTTTTACGTACTCAATATCAGTCGATATTTTCCAATCACTATCAAGAGAAAGAGTCAGTATAATAACAAAAAATTTACGAATAAATACTGACTTTCGAATTTTTAATTTAGAAACTCAAAGACCTGACTTTAAATTGCATTAATTAAGTGCTTGAAAAAAGAAAATTTTATTAAACAAAAAAAGATACTTTTTTATGTTTATTTCTATTTTGATAACAAATAAAGCCCATAAAATAAGATTGTCTACTTTTGTCATCAAAGATTTAATCAACTTCAATTATTTTTTGAAAGATATTTATTCTAAGATCTCGTAATCTCAACAACAATCCCTCTAAGCTTAATGAATAATTCCAATGAAATCCACATCAACTTATCCCCAAATTTCTGTGACAACAGACTGTAGTCGTTGTATCGCGTCGGAAGCCTAGAAAAATGAGATCGCCCAGGAAAATTCTAGAACTTCAGTAAGCAAATGGAAACATAAATGAGGCAGATATTCTGAAGGGCATGTATTTATCCTCATTATTTGTGAAACTCGTTTCTCATTGAATGTTCGCTAAGTATTAAATATGTTTTCAAAACAGTAATAATTACAATGAAATTTGACAGTTTCTGTAATTTTTTTGATTATAAATATAAGGTAGCTTACACAACAAAAATAAGAAATAACATTACTTATTGAAGTATTTCTGCCATATTTTTCAATTTCGAGTACAGTGTAGAGTCACTGATGATAATGTGTTATTTATCGTTGCTGTATTTCATTGTATTCGTTTTACTTTTCTTTTATTAATTTGTTTTGTTTCTTCATCCAAACTTATTAACTCCGTGAACTCCATCAAGCGAATAAATAACTGATTAACTTTCACTGAATTTGTCTTGAGACACTTTCTCTAATTAACCACTCTTAATTCACTGATATCAATAAAAAATTAATTGACCTAAGTTTAATTATGAAATAGTTTTTTTTTATTTAATTTTTGCGATAATTTCTTACGAAAATCACCGGAGTTTCTATCGTTTGAAAGAATGGACTGTTCATTCATCAGAAAATAGCTTCTTACGTTTTCTCTTTTACTCAAATGACATTGTTCACTTTCGAAGACAGGATGAAAATTTGGATAAAATTAAACTTTCAATACTTCAGTTTTTAAATCATCTTCTGAATTACCGGAAGACTGGCTAAATATTCCGAATATGTCATAAAACTCGCGCAAAATTTCCTTCATTCTTTATTTTATAAAAATGGTAGAAGTTGATAAACAATTTGTCAAGTGAAGGATTAAATTAGACTTCCTTCTTTAAAATTAATCATGTAATGTAATGTAATTTAATGTGGGGAGCGTGGGTGGCTCGACAGTCGAGCACCGTGACCTGAAAGATCTATTGTGCTATCCCACGGTAAGAAGGACAGAGGGACAGAAAGACTGAGAAAGGATGGTGTGAGAAATGCAGGGGAAACGGGAGAACCCCGGGGAAATCTGTCTAGCGCGGATCGCCACCATCAACGAAACCCACATGAGAACCGAACCTCGGCAAGAGGTAAGAGGCCAGTGTCTGAGCGACATCGTCAACTGCGCGGCCTAAAATTAATCTTATTAATCTCTGAAAATTCGTTTTTCAGTCCGTTTTCATTTTACTACTCAGCCAACGATTGTCTTGTCCTTTGATCACGAGTTCAATTACTCTATACCAGAGGTTCACAATCTTAGAAAGTCTAAGGTGTAACATTTTTATAAAAGTTCTGATGGAGTACCCCACCATGAGACTAATTAATGATTTAATGATGGCATTTACAATAATAATAAATAATAAAACATGTAATTTACACAAATGTTTTCGTAATTAATGATTTGAAAATGTCCTTTAAAATAATTAATAACAAGTCTAATTTACATAAACTTCCAATTATCTAATAATGCGCTAGTTGTGTTTCGTACCGACATTCGAATACTAAAGTCTGATACAGTTGCTTTTGCAAGCTATGACATTTTTCAATGTTGGTATTCAATGTTTGTATCAATGTAAAGACTAAAATATAATTTTAAGTTTGACACTACCGGGCCACAAGAAATATAGTGGCAGGCCACGGGTTATGCACCACTGCTCAACTGATCAGGTGATCACGTAATCGATGTAATTATTCTAGGAACGAGGTCTATCTTCGCTGTTTATTTGCTTTATCTACTAGTACAATAATAAATCATATTTTTTAATTATAATTCTTATTATGATTCTTCTTATTATTATTACTTTTGCAGTTTTACATCATTATAGGAACAATCATTTGGAACCAAGGAAACCATGTTCCTCTGTGTATTGTAATTGGAACCACCATCGTTTCTGAAACTTTTTCAATTCTGAAGTTAGTTTATGCTTTTGAATTTCGAAATTAAAATTATTCATTTTTTTTGTTTCATTGTTATTTGTTTCATTTATGATTGTAATTTTCATTAAAAAATATTTTATAATATTTTCAATACAAATGAATGAATGTAAGTTGTATTTGTTTTTATACTTTATTTTTTAAAAATTATTAATGTATTTTTAAAAATGAAGAAATAATCTGAAGAAATTCTTTTTAAGAATAATTAGAAATAAAAAAAAATAAAAATAATAAAAAAAAAATTAAAAAATAAATTTGAAATTAGAAACTAAAAATAAAATCAAAAAACGAAGGCGCCAGTGAAATGATAGAATAAAACTGAGATTCAGATAAATAAAGAGAATAAAAGGTGAGTAAATAGAGGTAAAAGGGATAAAATAAAATTAAAGTAAAATATAGAAGGTAGTAAACCAATTGGGGATGCTACATTTAACTATGAAGTTGGATGCTTTATGTTAATTCTTTCTTTTCTTTTTGATCAGTCCGTAAGCTATCATCGATGGTACAGATAATGAAACATTGTAAGCCTCGAAGGTAGTTCAAATGAAATTTGTCTCCTTACACTTTCTATGGGAATCATTTTTAAAAATTCATTTTTTCAATGTTTATTTTTTTATTTTTTCAATTTCAAATAGGGATCAATTCCTATTTTATAATCCGTAATCATTGTAAATTTCATTAATTTATTTCTCCACACTCATAATAACTCAATTATAAAAAAGAATTTTGTATTTTCTCCTCACTCAATTTAGTTTCTTTACATGCAGCAATTCGAGAATTGGATTGACAACCAACTTCTGACGCCGGTTAAATGGAACACCCAGGAGAGCAAGCAGTTTCATCGTAGTTCCTTATCACCGCCATAAGATGTCGCTTTCTACTTGTTCCTTGTGAAGTCACTCTATGGTCTTTGAGTCTAAGGACACTTTAGTTCCTTGCGCCGCGCCGCCTCCAGGGTCTCATGCTCATTACCCAGAAAGCTTTTACAAGCACCATCATTTTTTGTTATATATTTACCTGCAACTGAACTGTATCCCATTATTTGAAAAAACCGTCTCTCGGCGGTGAAACTAGTCGATTCCTTTATGTATCTTGATTTTTACATAAGTTAATTACATGTTTAAACTAATGACGTGTATGGCTTCATTAATGCATTTGATATTGAAGTAGTTTGTACTAACAATTACATTTTAACATATTTATTTATAAATAGATGTAATCTTTGTATGTGAAAGAGAAAGCAAAATTATCCTGTTTCGTGTAGATTTGTTGGCTTATAAAGGGCTGTTTTTCAAATGATTTCTTGACTATTTCAGGGCGGTGTCTTAGCTCTGGCATTTCAATTCGCGTCTTCTTACGTGACTGAGATTTCTACAGAAACTGAAAATTTAATTAAATTTTCCGTCATCCCACCTATATCCCACATGTGATTTTCTTTTTTAATTTCATAATTAATTAACATTTCAATGTGCAATTGTTACTCGGCGAATTCCTTCCTTCCAGAACTTCGCCACTTCCTGTTTATTGAGATAACTCTTTTTTCTTGCCTTCAAACTATTCGATAATTCATTTCTAAAACATCCGTCGTGAGCTTTCTTCCGTAGGTTTTCCGATGTGTAACTATTTTAAATAATAGCCATGTTTGGATATTAATATTCGAAGCTTGGCCTTTGCAGGTGTCAAAACACGCTACCTTTGCTTGAATTCGCCATTCTTGCAGTAATATACTCGTTGTTGACCCACCTGTTCATTTAGCAGCAGAAGCCTTTACTTCATGTGTTTATGTGATTGGAATACAATGAAAATGAAAAACAACATATTAACTCAACTTGATGATTCACGCGATTCTCTAATAACTTTTGAAACCTAAAAATATTTACATTGTTTTCTTTGTCTGCGTGCCAAAGTTATTTTGAATTACGATAAAAAAATAAGAAATTCTTTTAATTGGCATTAATTTTATTCAGTACCAAAACTTCATCAATCTATTATTTTTCGTAGTGAAGCTGGACGTCTATTACCATTTTTGTATTATCGGCTAACTTTGCCCTATCTACAGTAATAACCTAAAAATACAACAATTTTTATTTGGAGTGCGGCAGTGGCGGCTCGTAGCTGTGAAGTTAGGTGATGAGCTAGTAGGAAAATCATTATATTATAATATATCATAATATATATATATATATATTTATATAAATCCAATACACAAAACTTGAATCGACACCTTTTCAAGTTTCGTAATGCAAATATTTCATTTAATGATTTGCAATTTAGAATTCAGAATGTAAAGAATATAAGAATAAAATTAACTTACATTACTAAACATATAAAATTTGCCGGACAGCTTTCTGAAATTTAAAAACCAAATTAATTTCAAAAAACTGTTCCTGTGTAAGTATTAACATTCGAATATACAAACACGTCATCAGCGGCATCTGGTGTTGAATTTTGAAACTAAGCTAAAATTTAGAAATCACAAAAGCGCTTTATTATAAGAAGATTGCTCTCTTTTTTTTTTTTAATATTTTTTTAGGTTTTTTTAAATTTATTTTTTATTTTTTTAAATTATCTTTTAAATTATATGCTTTTTTTGTCTATATGTATAAAAACCTCTCACATATATATACATATAAAAAATTATTTATTTTATATACATACATGGAAAAATCATTTATACCTCATACATACACAGAAAATTTCCTAAAATATACTTCAAAATATTAAAAGCAAAAGATGACAGTTATCAATTCAAACTCAAAACTTCCTCAAATAGAGGATTTAATTCTAAGTTGTCATGAGATAACTTGAATGATCAAAATTTAACAAGTCCTGTTTAGAAGATTATTGATTAAATAAAATAATGAATATATTTAATTTTATATTTTTTGTAAATTTGAAATTTAAATTTCTTTTGAAATCGAATAATATAAGTATTTAAAACTTTGTTTGGAAAATTATTATTTTTAAATTCATTAATGAGATAATTCAAATTATTCAAAAAATCATCTATTTTAGAGTTAATGGTAAGATATCTTTTTAATTCTTGTAAAAAGATATTTTGAAATAAATTAAAACTAACATTACTTGTAAATTTGTGAAATCTGTTTATTTTGAAAGGAAACAAAAATGTTTTATTAAATAATTGTATATGAGGTATTTATAAAATGGAAACAAAATCTTATATCCAAAATCAATAACATTCAACATCATTCACATGACAGGGTTACCAATGCTATAGATTATAAATTTAAATTACACAAAATCAAAAAAACTATATCAACATATCAAGATAAGTATATTTTCACAACTATAGACAAGGCACACAACAATTTAGCTGTCATTTGAAAACAATTTTATTTTTACAAAATTAAAGAATTATTAAATGATCAAACGGTTTTTTTAAAAATTACTAAAACTAAAGAATTTATTTTAAACAATTTAGATAAAAGTTTTTCTAAATTTCAATCACAATTTAAAACACTTAAATATAAGAAAATTAATATCAATAAAAATCTAAATTATTTATTTTTAAATCCAAAAATTCACAAAACAGGTAAATTTAGAATGATATGCAGCACAACTAATTCCATATTAAAGCAATCAAATATTATTTTGCAAATTTTTCTTAATAAATTACATAAAATTATTAAAAGTAAAATTAATCCGGATTTTTATTGGCTCATTAATAACCATGATGATGTTATTAATTATGTGAATAATAAAATTTTTTTTAATATAATTACAGCAGATTTTGAAAATTTATTTACAAATATACCATTGGATTCATTATTACAGCAAATAAAATTTTCAATTTCAGAATTTAATATTACTAATCTATTTAAAATTCCTATTAAAACATTTATTAATTTTCTTCAATTTAATTTATACAGTAATTATATTGAATTTAATAATGAAATATATTCCCAAATTAAAGTTATTGGAATGGGAGTAAACTACAGTAGCATTCTTGCTAACTTATTTCTATTGGCCTTTGAATATCAATTTTGTATTGAATTCCCTTTCCAATTTAAAATTTTTAGATATATAGACGATTTAATTATTTTTAATACTAAATTTAATATTAATTATATAGAAGAAAAAATTTATAACAACATTATTAACTTACAGCAAACCAATATTCATGCTGGATTTTTTAGATTTGAGAATATATTTCAATCAGCAAATACCTCATATACAATTATTTAATAAAACATTTTTTTTCCTTTCAAAATAAACAGATTTTACAAATTTACAAGTAATGTTAGTTTTAATTTATTTCAAAATATCTTTTTACAAGAATTAAAAAGATATCTTACCATTAACTCTAAAATAGATGATTTTTTGAATAATTTGAATTATCTCATTAATGAATTTAAAAATAATAATTTTCCAAACAAAGTTTTAAATACTTATATTACTCGATTTCAAAAGAAATTTAAATTTCAAATTTACAAAAAATATAAAATTAAATATATTCATTATTTTATTTAATCATTAATCTTCTAAACAGGACTTGTTAAATTTTGATCATTCAAGTTATCTCATGACAACTTAGAATTAAATCCTATATTTGAGGAAGAGTTTACTCTATTTTTGAGTTTGAATTGATAACTGTCATCTTTTGCTTTTAATATTTTGAAGTATGTTTTAGGAAATTTTCTGTGTATGTATGAGGAATAAATGATTTTTCTATGTATGTATGTTAGGGTGTCCCTTATTTTTCAAAGTTTTTATTTTTTAACGCATAGGTTCTAGTTTTTTTCTTTAGCCTCTAAAACACTCGGAAATAAATTTTTAGCTTATTTGGATAACGGCAACCCGTGCCGACATGCATCGAAACACGTTCATACACGTTGCGCGCGAGTAGCAGCGCGCGCTCGCGGCTTTGTTATTCGCTCTTGGATTATCGAGTAATTTACACGTATTGTTTTACATTAAAAATATGGTGCTTGAATTACGAAGCAATAAAAAACGCATTTTCTAGGTTGGTGACATTAATCATCAAATAACAGGTGCAAAGCTACCGTCTAATCGCCAAGTTTTTGCAGTTCTATTTTTTAATGTTCGCGAAGTTAAATTGACTATCAGTGAAAGCGCAAATCTTGTTGTTCAAGCTTGGAGAGAGTTGCAAAAAGATTCAAAAAAAAAACAAAAAAACACAAGACCTTTATAAACAACGTGAGAAGGATTTTCAAAATAATTTAGATAATTTATTCGACATAGCACACGCTGATGCATTGGAACGAATGAAAATAGAGGAAGACAAAATATTTTTACAACGACAAAGAGAACCAGGACGACCAGGTTGTTTAGCGGGTGTAGACAAAAAGTTAGCGGAGAAAGAAGAACGAGTAAGACAGAGAAAGCTAAAAGAGGAAAAAAGGCTCGAGCAAATGTGTTCTGTGAGTTCGTCGACATCTCATACTGTGCAAGACTCTTTACATCCTCAAGAACAACAGGATCAACCAACCAGCTCTGATGAAAGTCTGGAGGAACCTTTGCCATTGACATCTCAACCCATCAGTTCTGGAACTATAACAAAAAGATGAAGGAAAGACTTTATCACGCCGAAGTTAGTTGCAGCATTAGATAGATGTCAATTAAGCATAAGGGATTCTGTTTTTATACTTCAGGCTGTAGTAGAAGCACTAGGTCTTAACTGTGATGATTTCCCAGTCAACAAATCTTCCATTCAACGTATTCGCACACAGGGTAGAAAAGATAGAGCGGAATCGATAAAATCAGATTTTCAAAACAATAAACCTGAAGTAGCTACCCTTCACTGGGATGGAAAATTATTACCCGGATTAGGCATAAGAAGTCCCAAAGAAGAGCGCTTGCCAATCCTTATTTCATTCGCAGAGAAAGAACAACTTCTTGCAGTACTGGAGAGTTCTTCTGGCCAACAACAAGCTAAAGTTTTGGCAAATGCTCTTTTTGATTGGAACCTCGATGACAAGGTACAAATAATGTGCTGTGATACAACGGCATCTAACACGGGGCGTTTAAACGGAGCTTGTGTACGTCTGGAACAAAAACTAGGGAGAGAATTGCTTCTATTTGCTTGCCGGCATCATGTATATGAACTGGTCTTAAAATGTGTTTTTGAAACAAAAATTCACCAAATCACTAATAGCCCTGATATTCCACTATTCAAAAAGTTTCGAGACAATTGGAAAAATGTGAATCCTACTGCTGTTGAAACCTGCAACGACTTTGTTAAACATTTATTTTTTTCTGATACAATGATTGAAGGATTATTGACGTTCTACAATGAAGAATTGAAAAAATCTTTTATTCGTGACGATTACAGGGAACTCATCGAATTAGCTATTATTTTCTTAGGAGGAGACGATGGGAGAAAATTTAAAATTAGAATTCCAGAATCAATGCACCAGGCAAGATGGATGGCGAGAGATATTTACTCTTTCAAAATATGTTTGCTGCAATCCCAGGACAATATGAGCACCAAAGATAAACGAGCACTGCAAGATGTTTGTTTGTTTACGTGACTATGTATGTAAAACCCTGGCTTCAATGCATTGTTGTAGTGAAGGCGCCAAATCAAGATTTGTGCTTTTTAAAAATGCTGAAAGAATACGAAACAATGAACAAGTCGATCTCTCAAGCGGCTCTGAACAAGTTCAGCCAACATCTGTGGTACTTGTCTGAAGAAATTGCCGTTTATTCACTGTTTGATGACGAAGTTGAAGAAAAAGTTAAAAAAATGATAGTAGTAAATTTACAACGAGAGAGTTTGTATTATTATGGAAAGAGATACGTTCCATCGAAAGAGGAGATATCTAATTATTTATGTGATGAGTGGGAATACTTACATCATTTCTTACATTGTTTTTACGTGATAGATTTCAAACTGAAAATATGTGTTTATTTTATTCTTGCAGATAAATCATTAAATGATTTCGTATCCGTCAAAAGTACCAATTTGTTTTCTCGGTTGAAAATTGATCAAGAATTCCTCCAGATACATGTTTCTACATGGCAAGAAGATGTTGGGTATGTGGAGGCAAAAAAGAAGGTTCTTTCTTTAAGAGCTGAAAGAGCCGTCAAACTTATGCAAGATTTTCATGGCCTAATAACTGCAGAAGAAGAACAGCATAGATATTTGTTTCCAGATTGCTAAAAAGATACCCTCAAAAGGAATTATCCTGCATGATAATTTTCTAATTTTCTTGTTTTTATTATTAATAAATACCTTACCTTAACTTTAAACTTTATGTTTTATTTTATATTCTTAAAAAATAAAAATATTTCAACTAATCTAGTTCAATGACAGAAAGCATTAAAAACACAGATTCTCATAAAGTTTAAAGCCCTGTCGGCACAGGTTAATATTAACATAGGAAGATAAAATTTTGTATTTGAGTTACTCTATGTATATAGAAAAGAATTAGGAGGTATGCGTTTCAATATTAAAAAAAAAAAATTTTCATCCATATAAGGGACACCCTAATGTATGTAAAATAAATGATTTTTCTATGTATGTATGTAAAATAAATGATTTTTCTATGTATGTATATAAAATAAATAATTTTTTATATGTATATATATGTGAGAGGTTTTTATACATATAGACAAAAAAAGCATATAATTTAAAAGATAATTTAAAAAAAATAAAAAATAAATTTAAAAAAACCTAAAAAAATATTAAAAAAAAAAAAGGTACTTTTGATTAAAAGTCAGGTCTAGGAGTTTCTAAAAAAAATTCGAAAGTCAGTATTTATCCGTAATTCTTTTATTATTATATTGACTGTTTCTCTTTGTAGTAATTAAAAAATATCAATTGATTTTGAAAACGTAAACATGTATCTCATTTTCTAGCAATAATTCACTAAACTTCATCCGAGTTAATTTTAACTCCTTACGAACACTACTGTTTTAATTTTGATTGTCTCTCACTGGAAGTAAAATGATTTGTCCGCATTTCGATATTTCTTTAATTTCATTTGTATCATGGGACCTGCAACCACCAGCTTGTAGTAAATATTTCGCCCTGAAAGAAAACCTAATAAGAAACAAGGTAGGGATAGGGATTAGTAAACCAATCACAGTGCTTCGCAACGCCTTCTGAGTCACCTTTACTTCAGAATAGACTGCGCCATGGTGGTTTACAAAAAGCTCGTGCGAGTCTCTTGCGACCCCATGCTATCTTACCACTCCTATTTATATATAATAATCGTCATTCTTAACTCAGACCTTGTAAAGAGACTGAATTCCTAATAAAGATTGTAAAAAAAAAGAACTTAATTGGAGAAACTGTGAAAAGATATAAAATGGGGAGAAAAAAAGCCCATAAGGGTATTTACATTTTTTTTGATAGAAATCTAAACTATTAGTTAATTCCATAATTCTTTCTCTTTCAATCTTTTCTTTTCTCTTTTTCTTTTGAAATTCTGCATATTTTAGAAATTTACCATTATTTAAATAATGTTGTATGTGAGCATTAGGAACCAAGAAATTATAAAAACCCAGTAATTTAATAAAAAAAGATTCAATAGCTTCTCTCCCGTGTTTATTTTTCCATTTATCTAATATCAGTTATTCCTCAAATTTTCCTATTCGACCCACTTCATACATCTAATTAGCTATATAGGATCCATTTAAATTTTCAGTTTTTATACAACTACGGTGCAGTTCAAAACTTAGGTTTCTTAAAAAAATGGAAAAGAATTTTGTAATAATTTAAAATCATTAAAGATTGAGGATAATAGTTACTTTAATTTCTATACATGCCAAGGATCTTTAAATTCGTTTACCTATGAATTGCTTGAAAAAGTTTTGGATTTTCATTTTGATAATCATGATTAAAAAAAAAATCAGTTTAATTGTTGTTTAAATGCTTAATCAAATTTCTATTTGCGAACCAATTTTTTAGTGCTAATGCCTTAATTGTCCAAAAATATTTTGGAGAATTTATGCGGCTTCCATAAGTTATGATTTCAACAAAATTTCGATGCAGCTTTTTTTTCGATGCAATTTTTAGAACATTCTTTTTTTTGTTCAGTTTCGCAATTCTTTTTTCTTTTTTCAAAGGTATTTGGATGATATTTTTATTATTGCTCGAATTGAATCAGAGAACCTCATTTGGATCAATTTAATTCCCTGGATAAAGGAATACAATTTACATGGTAACATGATTCAAAAGAAAAAATCAAATTTAATTTGTTTAATCAAATTTTTATTTGAGAACAATTTTTCTATTGCTAATGGATTATTTGTCCAACAATACGTATTTTAGAGTATTTATGGGGCTTCCATAATCTATGATTTTAGCAAAAATTTCGATGCAGTGTTTAGAACATACCTTTTTTGTGGAGTTTAATAATTCTACATACTTTTTTCAAAGGTATGTGGAACATATTTTTATTATTGCTCGAAATGAATCAAGAGAACCTGATTTTTGATCAATTTAATTACCTGGATAAAGAAATACAATTTACCCTGAAAAACATGAAAATAAATATTTGCCATTTTTAGATGTAATCATCAAATTGAAAGGTAATTCTATTATTATTGAACCATATTCCAAACCTACTTCTGGAAATTCCATAATTTCGTTCATTTGCTAAAGCTAATTTACTAGAAATGAAAATAAAGAAGGCTTTTTTTCTTTATTCTACAGAAGAACGTTTCTATAACCATGTGTATAGGGTTAAGGAAGATTTATTAACAATGAACATACAGTTCAATTTGTATTATTCACTATTTCTAAAACCTTACATTATATTTACAAGAAATAATTGCAAAATAAGAAAAATGGATTCGTTTCGACAGCTTTTCCTTTTCAATTTATCATATACAAACAGATTAGTAAGATTTTTTGAGAGAATTGATATAAAATTGAGTTATAGTTTGAATAACAAATTAATGTTACCAAACTTTGAAAAAACGTTTTGGACAGCACCGATGTTGTACAAAAAATGGAAATTTAAATGGATCCTATATAGCTAATTACATGTATGAAGTGGAATAAGAAAATTTGAGCAATAATTGATATTAGATAAATGGAAAAATAAACAGGGGAGGGAAGCTATTGAATCTTTTTTTATTAAATTACTGGGTTCTTATAATTCCTTGTTTCCTAATGCTCACATACAACATTATTTAAATAATGGTAAATTTCTAAAATATGCAGAATTTGAAAAGAAAAAGAGAAAAGAAACGATTCAAAGAGGAAGAATTATGGAATTAACTAATGGTTGAAATTTATATCAAATTTTTTTTTCTTTCTTTGAAGTTTTGAAGGATACCAATAGAGGGCACATTTTGAATTCTCTTCAAGCAACTCATGACGTAGTTGGTAATCAAGGTTTTTACCAACCACCAACTTAAAAATTTAAATGTCTTATTTTATTGGTAAATTGTAAAATTGTGCATGTTTATAACCAGAACCTTTTAGAACTCGTCCCGAATTGATAGCTCTGCCATTCATAAACACATTGTACTTTTATATATAATATATTAACTTATTTAGTAACAGATATATATTTTATAAACAAAAACAATATATAATAAACTTAAACACCGGATACAGAAATACTTCCTCTTTCGTCAGCTCTTCAATATTGAAATATGAATTCACTTTAAACTTTCAATATCACTTGACAATTCATCTTATTGAATTATCGGTTCGCTAAAATTTCACAAACAGATTTTTAAATAATGTTCATTTTTTGGAATTAAAGTTTATTAGTTCCTGTTACTGTTGAAAATCTAAAATGTCAAAATAAATCTCAAAGGGCCCATAACGACAGTAATAGAAATTTAAATGACATAGCAGAGTATTAAGTTAGCATGTGAATCAAAAATGAGAACACACATTTTGTCCAAACAAGAAACAAACTTTATAATCGTTTAGCAACAAGCAAATACAGGTAACATTCTACTAGACTCTTAAAGTAATTCAAATATATTCACTTAATACGTCTAAGGTAAAACATAATCAATCTGCAAACAAATCTTAATAAACTTTTAACGAGTATTCATCAAAATACTTTAGGTAAAAATTACTTTCAGTTAAACAACAAACTTGCTCATAGATTGAAATCTAAAATAACCTCTAAATCATTTGAACATTACCGTTCAAGAAATCATCATAAATTACATATGAAATATAATTTATCTATCAAGAAATTATCTCAAAATTTACTAGTCCATGTAAACTACAATACCATTAAATATCTTATTCTTCTTTAAGATAAAATGATGACTTATTTCATTTAACTAAAATTCAATTAACGTAACCCCTGGTTACAGTATTTAAACGAATCACATTTCTTAATTCTTATTTAGTTAAATTTCACTCTAATCTATTATTAGGAATTCCTGGAAAAACTACACAAACAATAAACTTAATTCACGTAACCCCTGGTTACAACATTTCGTTGAATTACATTTAAACAATTCGTATTCTGACAAATTTTTAAATCAAGAAAATTCAACTTAATCTCACATCAGAAAATCCTGTAACTATAGTCTAAATACATCATTAAGTTATACATCAAACTTAAGAAACATTAATACTTTCTCGATCACGAGAAATTTAACCCTAACAGTCCATATGTAGAAATCTTAAATCTTCTCTTCAACGGAAAGAAAAATTCCTTGCTTTATGCGTTATCTTTTTCGGAATGAACACTTGATAAGCAAAAGAGGATATTTCCTATCTTGTCTTTTCTATGCGTCGAAGCTAGGCTGTGGATCACTACTTGCTCTGAATCATGGAAGGCCGTGTTCCATTTTAGTAGGCCTATCCGAACTTAACTCTGGGTTAAACCTTTTCGCCGTGGGGTTATCCTACGAACGCAAATTCCCTGAATTTGCTATATCGACACGAGACTGGAAAGATTTCGAATCCGTATCACGAAATCTTGATGCACATCTGATATGGCCGGAAATGATTTTCCTAATTCTTCCTTGCTGGCAATCACGTGAGTATTGCTTCTCTCAAGGGAAAAACTCGTAGTTTGAAATACGTCGGATTTCAAACGGTCTCATTGATTTCACAGGCATAAGGCGATTCAGCAATCGCCATAAAAACACAGTGATGAAATTCGAAGGTTCGGCTCCATTCGAATTTGCCGCCCATCCATGAGGTTGCAAACGGAAGACATTCTATGCACTACAACCGCATGGAAAAAACTGCCAACCAGCCAACTGAACCCAAGGCTTACAACTTACTAACTGTCGTTGCTATGCAACGGAAAAATAAAAGGCATTTTTACACGACATCTGGTGGTCGATATTTACAAAGTCCAAAGCATAACGCCATAGGATAAAAGCCTTACATTAAATTAACATTTTTGATCTTTGCTATTTATACAAAAAAAAAATGAGGGAAAAAAAAATTACCTCATTTATAATTCACAAAATTTACAACAGCTCCAAAAAAACATTCAATTTTTTCGATAAGAAATTATCTAAATTGGATTAATCCGTTACAGACCCACAGCTGATGATTATTTAAACATTTAAAATAATACTGAAGAAAAACTATATTGAGTGGCCGGATCCGAAACACGAGTTCCACTTTCAAACTTCATAATGAGTTCTTTTTTCACTTGATTTATCGTTTTCACTGCTTTCCTTTTAGGCTTGGTTGGATCACTAATCTTTTTTTGGACCTATGATTACTTTTATTTTCAACGAAAATATTTAGAAGTAATGAGTAATACCAATAAAATAACAAAACGATGTACGGAGCTTGTACAAGTGATCCTGAGTTTACGGGAGAAAACTATACATAGGCGCCATCATGTTTGTTTTGATTTTAATGCATTTTCTTTGTCGGAGAATAAATACAAATATTATTGAGTAACGAAAAGGCATATTTCTCTTGAATTCGTTTAGAAAAATAAAATTTCATATTTTGAATGTTTTATTTCGCTTCTGATAATACTTTGCAAAGCAGGCATGTTAGACCTATTTTCTTTTGCGGAAAAATACAGAAGCTATGTTCCTGAAGAGTCCAAACGGGATGTTGTTTAGTAAAAGGGATGAAACCATTGATCGCAATTACAGTTTAAAATCACTGATATCGCATCATCTCAATATCGCTCATTACTAGATACAGCTCTTGGATACAACTGAAATATTTAGTAATCATCTGATAATTTGCTTAATTTTTCAGTTATTTTTAAGTTTTAATTGATGAATATTTTGCATTATTCAAATGAAATCAATTAAAAATTTCTTGAGGCAAAGAGAATCATCCTTTGCTTCCGCAGAGACTTTCGCTGAAACGACTTCAGGGAATTGTTAAAAACTCAAATAGTCTCAGGAACCGTTTATTCGTCTTAAAGAATTTGAAAGCTACTAATTTATTTCGTGATTGCCTCAGTTATCCATTGTTTCTTAATTGCAATTTGTTTATTTTAAAAGTAACTTAGAAATCATTATTTTCTTTTAATATCTAAGTTATCATTAGTATTTAAAAATTCACATTTCAATGTGAGAAACAAAAACAAACCAGCAAACGAAATTCCAGTAAGTAATAAATTGACATACAATACCTTTACTTTAAATAGCATTTTTCAACTTATTGTTAACAATGTTTAAGTTTAAATTTAAAAATATTTTAAGAAAGTATCCACACTTTCCTTTCATGAAAATAGCAATTTTTTTTTGTTTCGTTTTAAAAATTGTCTAAAAATCTTGGCTTTAGAAGTTTGATACACTTGATAATGGAAATACAAATATTCAAATAATATTGCTTAGGAATTAATGGAAACAAAACACCAAGACAAGCATCAAGCTGTAACAAGTAGGGAAGTGCATCTATTGATACGGGTCAGGTACAACTCGTCAATTGCATGTCACCGAGGCCCATTCGACTCGCAGCGAAATATTGTAATTCTACAAACTCTATTTTCTTTTGCGGCAAAATGCAAAAGCTATGTTCCTGAAGAGTCCAAACGGGATGTTGTTTAGTAACAGGAATGAAACCAATGATCACAATCTCAGTTTAAAATCACTGATATAGCGTCTTCTCAATATCGCTCATTACTAGGTAAAATCAAAGTATTTTATAACCATTTGATAATTTGCTTACTTTTTCAGTTATTTTAATCTTTTCATCGATGAATATTTCGAATTATTCAAAAGAGATCAATTAAAATTTTTTTTGGGGGGTCGGTAGCACATTCGCTATCGCAGAGACTTTCGCTGAAACGACTTCAGGGAATTGTTAAAAACACAAGTGGTCGCCGAATCGTCTATTCGTTTTTAAGAATTTGGATGCCAATAATTTATTTCCAGAATGGCTCAGTTGTCCGTTGTTATTTCATTGCATATTGTTTATTATAAAAGTAATTTCGAAATCAGTATTTTCTTTTAATATCTGAGTTATCGTTAGTGTTCTAAAATTCGTTTTTGAGTGTAATTAAAGTGAGAAAGAAAAACAAAGCAGAAAACGAAATTCTAGTAAGTAATAAATTGACATACAATGCCTATACTTTAAATAGCATTTCTCAACTTTTTGTTAACAATGTTTAAGTGTAAATTTAAATAATATTTTAATAAGTTATCCAAAAATTTCCTTTTATGAAAATAGCTAATTCTTCTGTTTCGTTTTAAAAATTATCTAAAAATCTTGACTTTAGAAGTTTCATACACATGATTATGGAAATACAAATATTCAAATAATATTGCTTGTGAATTAATGGAAACAAAACCCTAAGACAAGTATCAAGCTGTAACAAGTAGAGAAGTGCATCTATTGATACGGGTCAGGTACAACTGGTCAAGGGCAAGACACTGCGGCCCATTCGACTCGCAGCAAAATATTGTACTTCTACAAACTCGAGTTACGAGAGAAGAGTTTATTTATCTTCATCGGAATAAATTGGTTATTAGGGCAAATACAACTAATAAGAATTGTAGTACACTTTATTTCATTATTTACACACAAAAAAATAATCATTTTGTTTTAAAACTCACAAAAAAATTTGTGAGATAAATTGGGATTTATCAAGACAATTTGTAGAGACTTTAATATGAACTTAGATAATTAACAGTTATCCGCTTTACCTGCCATAAATTCGTAGAAATTGTTTTGTTCATTACTTCTGATCCTATTTATACAACGCAAAGATAAATCTTGGGCTTCAGTTGTTCGTGGTTTTTCGAGTGGTTAAGTTCGGTTAGAAATGGAAGTTCAACTATTGTCTCAGCATAAATAGAAAAGTTCTACTGTGACGGTTTTATTAATGTCTTCAATAAAACATTTAGTGATGGTAGTGTGAAAGTATGTGTGTGTCGACAGAGATGTCGACAAAGGATCGACTGAATTGACAATCAACGAGTATTCACATGGTAGATCTGCTGCGAATGTAGATGCTGATAAAGTTATTTCAAAAATTAAAAAACACACTGAATAAACTGGGGAAGTTAAGAGTTCAAGTTGTAAACGAGTGTACCGTTAGATTGTCTTAAGGAGTTTTTTAAACTTACGAAATCCAACGGTAAATTCGTTTTCAATTTCAACTGTAGCTCCTAATGTTTCTTCAGCTCATCTTTTAATTTTTTCAATCACTTTCCACAAAATTTAATAAATAATCATTTTTCCTCACATAAATGAGTTGAAATTGTTTCATTCCAATCATGGAATAAGATGGGCTGCATATTCGAGCTTTGAATCATTTTCATAGCTTCTAAAACATTAAAAACATATCAAAAAGTAACATTGCTTTTGTTCGTTTTAATTTTCTTAAGAATAACAATTCTTTAACTGTGTTAAGATGAAAGTTGCGAAATTGAAGACCACACTTCAGATTGAATTAAAATTGTTTAATTTTGAGGTTATTACTATAGGTAGGACAAAGTCAGCCTGTTAATACAAAAAGAATAGTAAGATATAATTTGTAACTATGAAAAATAGTAGATTGATGAAATTCTGGTATTGACCAAAATTAATGCCAATTAAAAGATATTCTTATTTTTAATATTTTGTAAATTCTCAAAACAAATTTGACACACAGACAAAGACAGCAATGTAAATATTTTTAAGTTTCAAAAGTTACTAGTAAATCTCGTGAATTATCCCATTTGAGGTAATATGGTGTCTTCCATTTTCATTTTATTTCAATCACATAAACAAATGAAATAAAAGCTTGCTACATTAACAGATGGGTCAACAACGAGTATATTCTGTAAGAATGGCGAATTCAAGCAAAGGTTGCGTGTTTTGACACCTGGAGAGAATGCTTTGAATATTAATATCCAACAAGTCTACTTTTTAAAATAGTTACACACCGGAAAGACTCAGGAAGAAAGCTCTCAGCGGTTTTTTTAGAAATGAATTATGTTATAGTTTGGTATCAAGAAAAAGGAGTTATTTCAATAAAAAGCAAGTGGAGAAGTTCTGGAAGGAAGGAATTTGCAGATTAACAACTGCGTATTGAAAATTATATTAATTATGAAATAACAAATGAAAATTATAGTTGTGTTGTAGATGGGATGACAGAAAATGTAGTTAAATCTTTAGTTTCAGTAGGAATCTCAGTCACGTAAGAAGACGCGATTTGTAATACCGAAGCTTAGATACCGCCCTGAAGTACTCAAGGAATTATTTGAAAGCAGCCCTTCATAAGCCAACAAATCTACACGAAAGAGGATCCTTTTGTTTTTATCTTTCACATATAAAGATTCAATCGGTTTGTTGAGTTGTCTTGTTGTCTTGACACTTGGTCCAGTTGCAGAAAATATTAAAGAAAACAATTACATCAATTTATATTCATTAATTTTTACTGATTTTATTTTATTTTTTTAATGAAAATTACAATCATAAATGAAACAATTAATTTTAATGAAGTTTTAATTCATTAACACCTTTTAATGAAATCTTCTTGATTAAGTTTGAATTAAATTTGTTGAATTAAATTTTTAAGTAGAATTTTTGATTTATTCCTTTAAATTTTTATTTCTTTTCATGGTTTTCTTTAAAATTCACAATTATTGCTTTCAATAATAGACTTTTGTTCAATATTTTTAATCTGAATTTAAAAGACATAAACTAGTTTCAGAAACGATGAAGGTTCCAATTACTATGCACAGATGAATATGGTTTTCTTAGTTCCAAATAATGGTTCCAACATTGATATAAAACTGTCGTAGTATTAATAAGAAGAATCATAATACGATGTAGAAATGTGATCGAAAAATATGATTTATTATTACGATATTTTAAGAAAAAGAAATAAAAAGCGAAGGTAGACCTCGTTCCGAGAATAATTACATCGATTACGTGAGAGCTTGATCACGTGATCAGGATAGACCAATGCTGCAAAATCCGAGGCCTGCCGGTGTTTTTGTTGTGGCCATTTAGTGTCAAACTTAAAACTAAATTTGAGCCTTTATTTTGATACAAACAGATACCAATATTGAATAATGTCATAACTTTCATTAACAACTATCTAAGACTTTCGTATAGGAATGTTGGTATGACCTTATTGGGTTTTTACTGATGATATGACTTCCAAGTTATTCAATAGTTGAGGCACTGTTAGTTTAAAGCCCATCCATCACGGCGAGGTCCTACTACATCGGATGGGAAAAAAAATGGTTTTTAATATTCCTGAGATCAAAACTCGCTTAGAAAGCAATAATGAAATCGGTTTTATATTGTCCCTGAAGCCGAAAACCGCATAAAAAGCAACAGGGAAATCGGTTGTTAATAATCACAAGACTTGCGAAAGACATGTTCAATATGCTGTCATCCGTTCTCTGCCATTAACCGAGAAATAGCATGTTCCACAACAGATCGGAGTATCTCAAAGGTAACGTTGAAGGTGCACAATGCGTGCCCTAATTCAGCTAATTTTGCAATCGGACCATGAACCACAACATTTTTCAGATAACCCCACTGCCAGAAGTCACAAGGATTAAGATCAGGCTATCTTGATGGCCAGGTTGTTGGAAAATGACGGCTGATAATTCTATCATTTCCGAAATGTATTCAGCAGCTGCTTCACTGGCTTTGCAATGTGCGGAACTCCATCTTCCATTAAAATGAAGCTATCGACACATGCATGCTGTTAAACTGTTGGATTGATCTCTCATTGAGAGAGTCATGGCGAAAGTTGAACTTTAATTATAATCACTCTGTATATTTAAAATTTTAATTCTGATAGATGAACCCAATAGCCATTTTCCTCCTCCCCCCTTGTAAAATCCCAAATGGCACAATGTTCAACGCTGAGAATAGAACTTAACTAAGATTCACACTCACACAGAATATATTTTGCTGATTCTTCGAACAATCCGTATTCCCCACAGAAAGTATGTTAACATTATAGAGATACTTTCTCAAATGATAGTTCAAAGTCTTCTAACGGAATTAAAAGATTAGAAAGTTCCTCAAAAGCTCTCCAATAAAATGTTTGGATCAGATAAACAATCCTTTTGCTTTCGTGGAAGAGGGAGGGGGCGAGGAGGATATTGTAAAAAGTCCATTCAGATGTAGCCTTTAGGAAGATACAGACACGTCAGTGCTTTAATTAAAGCCATCTCTCGTTTCTTCTTTTTTTCCTTTCTTTATTTTTGGTTGGGGGGGGGGGAAGCTTCCGCCCCCATAGCCCCACCCCCACTGTAGCTGCGCCACTGGTCTTAGTGTCATTGTTTTTTAAATAATCAGTAGTTAAACTTTAGAATACGGTACCACCAATCAGCGTATTCGCAAGGATAGATTGGTCAGTACCCATTTACTACTTCCTATCTCGCGGAATGGTACATTAGTTACTTATTTTTTAAACACCAGTCATATGTTCAATTTCGTTCTGTTAACACCATGTGAAAATGGATGCGGGAATGAACGGCCATAATTCATTCCCGAAAGGTTGAGTGCCTGTTTGTTTAATTTTTCTTTTTCTGAGAAGGCTGAGAGATGGATGTAAGAAAGATGTAATTAGGAAACAGAACGTAAGATTTTTGTGTGTGTGTGTTTTGTTTCTTAGATCGTTCACCATGGCTATCTGGAAGAGTTATGTTTTAAGCGGCTGTTAATTATGTAGGAGCGCTCAAACGAAGCGCGACCCGTCTGCATACTGTTATCGGAAGATCGCAGTTAGCCAGATGAGGGTTAGTTTTTCTAGTAAAATATCATGGAAAAGCATTTTTACATAGGCTTATCTACAGAGCTCAATATTTAATTCAATAAATTTCAAATTGCTAGTAAATTTTAAAATTTTTAAATTCTTTTTCACACGAAAATCCATTACCGAGCATCTTGAAAAGCAAAGCCAATACGGCCATCTTGTCGATAATCCGAAAAATAGGCCAACATCCTGTGGTACCATAATCTCAAGTTTAACGTGATCAGCTAGTAATGAACTATGTAATGAATTAATACACTTATGACCGTAACCCGTATTAGTTGATCATTATTAATAATTACGAATTGAACCGATATTAGTTTAACTGAATTATGTTCAATGAATTCGTTGAGGATTTGTTTATAGATTCATACAGCTTTGAATGATTCTTAAGCCCCGCGAACACCATGCAATTTTTCAGCAACTTAGTCGTCTGATTTTGATGTCACGAGTTGCTATAGACAGTTTTGAGACCGTTTATATGCAACTTGACTACAACTTTTGTCATCCGATTCGAATTGTTCCTACACCTGCAACTCGAAAAATTGCATCGAAGTCGCTGGGAATTACCCAATCACAGGGCAGCGTTGGAACACGTCAGTTGTGACGCCACGCCCATGAAAGAAATGGCGTCGAAAATGATATTTGCCGATTGGATTTGAAGACATGCTCATACTCAATGAATATCAAGAGTATTGCGAGTTTCTTTCATGAATAAATAAAGTTTATACTGAAATTCGGAAATCGTAAGCGGCAGAATTTATCAGAGGTTTCAAAACCTTGATTTTTTTCGGATTTTCCACATCGGGTTTGGGAAACGCATTGCATTGTGGGATTCCTTCTATCACGGCCGACTTCATGTCGAATTGCATGGTGTTCGGGGTTTGACAAAAGTTTAAATCAACTCATGACGTCAAAATCGGACGACTAAGTTGCTGAAAAATTGCATGGTGTTCGCGGGGATTTAGGGAAACTAGTGCTTGATGATGCATTTCATGATTTTAAAAAAGAAGAAATGCAGTGTTTAAGTGAAAGTTGGTTTCCAGTTTTTCAAGAACTGAATTTTTATTATTATTTTATTTCTATTTAAAACTGACTTTTAAAATAAAGTTACTTATTAATCATGAGTTCTACCATTATTACTTTCTAAAATCTTAGACGATTTATTTCAAATAAATAGAATTTAATAGTATTAATTTTAATGTGTGTGTCTTTTAAATGAATCGAATGAAATCGAGGCCACCACACTTTCAATGATAGTACTAAAATTTATAAACTTAAAATAAATTACATTTCACGAGTACTTTCAGAGTATTGATACTCTTTTTTCAAGTGGACTGTTACAAATTTAAAATAAAAATAACAACATGTGAGTAGCAGGAGAACAATTGGGTCACGTGTGCCGGGGTCCGTTCCATTTTCCTTTCCGGGGGGGAAGGGGTCGCTGCTTCCTTATGTCATCACTTCGAGCCGGGCGGGTGGGGGGAAGAAAGCTGTAAAGCTCAAAGATGAAATAAAGATTGCGTAGATTTTTTAGTATTAATGTGGGAGGGGGGGGGGGTTAAAGGTTTTAATCAAGAAAATATATGACCAAAAAAAAATTAATTGAAGTTGACGCGATATTGCCAATGAAGAAGCCTATATTAAGAGCCAAGAGGAAAATTTATGAATGAAAGAGCATAAGTGGAGTGCCGAGAGGAAGGGAAGGGTGAAAGTAAAGAGGGGCTGGTTACTTATGGAAGCCACCATATTGGGGGATGGTTACTATGGACAGGTTGTCATTGTAGCAATCTTTGTCCGTAAGGATATGGAAAGTTTCTTTGCATTTCCTTTTGAAATTGTGCTTCTCATAGCAGATGATTTGGGGTTGATCCATGTTTACGGAATGGTTCAGAGCTTTCTTGTGGCCTACAGTAAGATAATTGTAGTCACTGCTTTTAAAGGCATAGGAATGTTACCCCATGCGCGCTTTCAATTCCTGCCGTGTTTCATCAATGTATTTACAGAGGTGGTCCCTGCATTGAATTGCGTAGACCACCCCCCTTGGGTACCTTCTGATGAGGAGGTACGTGACGTCTCTCAAGAACCGGCAAAGAGAAAGATTGATGGGGGAGGTGAGGATGATGTTGCGGGATTTCAGGATGCGTTGGAGAGCTGGGAAAATTGAAGAGTGGAAGGGTATGGAGGCATAGAATTTTCTATTTTGGGAGTCCTTGGGTAAAGGGTTATAAATGTTGTGGAGGGAAAGGGTTATGTTCTGGGAAATGAGAGTATGGGAAAATCATTGGAAGATCTGGTGGAGCTCTCTGGAGAAAATCTTCTCAGAACACACATGGCTTGGATTAATTTCAGAACATTGGAGATGGGGGGGGGGGGGGCATTCTTGGAACCGATTGTAGACATTGGTACTATCCAATGTCATTTTCACCAAATTAAAAAAATATCCCATTTTTTCCCGCTTCTCTGTCTCCAATTCCCAAGAGTTCATACAAAATATCCAATCTCTAACCCCTCTGCCCCAACACCGATTTTTTTCCCTGAACGTCGATGCCCTTTTCACTTCCATCTCTATGGACCTAATCCAGCGTTCCCTTAACTTCTTTAATGTCAAACTCTACAATCGGTTCCAAGAATGCCCCCCCCCCCCATCTCCAATGTTCTCAAATTAATCCAAGCCATGTATCACCTGCAAATTTTTACGTTTGCGGATGGTGCCTACACCCAGTCCTCGGGGCTCTTCACGGGCCTCTCCGCCTCAGCTCTCGTAGCAGAAATTTGCATGACGTATATCGAAGAAAGCGCTTACGTTTTCTTCGAACTCAAAAAGATCCCCATCCCCTTCTACACCCGTTACGTTGATGATCTTCTTTTTTACACACACCCCGATATGCAAACCAGCGTCCAGGACATCATGGAATGCATGCACCCCAACATTAAATTCAAATTAGAAAAAGAGTTTAATTCCTCCATCCCTTTCCTCGACGTGTACCTCACAGGTACTAGCACTGGCATTAACACAGCCGTCTACCGGAAACCCACTAATATCGGCTTGTCTCTCAATTTCAACTCGGCGTGTCCCCCGGCATTCAAAAGAAATGTCATAAATATGGCAGTTCAACGAGCATTCCATCTCTCCAGTTCTGAGGAGATTTTCTCCAGAGAGCGCCACCAGATCTTCCAAATCTTTGTTTCCAATGATTTTCCCATACCCTTCATTTCCCAGAACATAACCCTTTCCCTCCACAACATTTATAACCCTTTACCCAAGGACTCCCAAAATAGAAAATTCTATGCCTCCATACCCTTCCACTCCTCAATTTTCCCAGCTCTCCAACGCATCCTGAAATCCCGCAACATCATCCTCACCTCCCCCATCAATCTTTCTCTTTGCCGGTTCTTGAGAGACTCCTCGTCACGTTCTTATCAGAAGGTACCCAAGGGGGTGGTCTACGCAATTCAATGCAGGGACCACCCTTGTAAATACATTGGTGAAACACGGCAGGAATTGAAAGCGCGCATGGGGTAACATTCCTATGCCTTTAAAAGCAGTGACTACAATTATCTTACTGTAGGCCACAAGAAAGCTCTGAACCATTCCGTAGACATGGATCAACCCCAAATCATCTGCTATGAGAAGCACAATTTCAAAAGGAAATGCAAAGAAACTTTCTATATCCTTACGGACAAAGATTGCTACAATGACAACCTGTCCATAGTAACCATCCCCCAATATGGATTCCATAAGTAACCAGCCCCTCTTTACTTTCACCCTCCCCTTCCTCTCGGCACTCCACTTATGCTCTTTCATTGATAAATTTTCCTCTTGGCTCTTAATATAAGCTTCTTCATTGGCAATATCGCATCAACTTCAATTAATTCTTTTTGGTCATTTATTTTCTTGATTAAAACCTTTAAACCCCCCCCCCCCTCCCACATTGATACTAAAAAATCTACGCAATCTTTATTTCATCTTTGAGCTTTACAGCTTTCTTCCCCCACCCACCCAGCCCGAAACGATGACATAAGGAAGCAGCGACCCCTTCCCGCCCGGAAAGGAAAATGGAACGGACCCCGGCACACGTGACCCAATTGCTCTCCTGCGACTCAGATGTTGTTGTTTTTATTTTAAATTTGTAACCGTCCACTTGAAAAAAGAGTATCAATACTCTGAAAGTACTCGTGAAATGTAATTTATTTTGTTAAGTTTATAAATTTTAGTACTATCATTGAAAGTGTGGTGGCCTCGATTTCATTCGATTCAAATTCAATTTAAGAAAAACAACAATACCTTAAAAATATCCTCTAATTATCAGTCATCGGAATTAGGGCTGGAATCGTTTGATTCTCTCTGTGGATAACTAGGATGATGATGTGGACCCCATGAATGTGAGCAGTTACGATCATGGCTTCTGTGTTGATCATCTGCACCATTACCCTGCGCTGCATCGTTAATTGGTGGTCGGTCTCCTGGTTCGTTATCTTGTGCAGTCAAAAGAACGACGAATGAAAATAGAATCACGGCGAGAAGAATAAGTAGATATCTAAAAAACGCAGAGGAATCTTAGATGCATTGACTTTTTTGATCGAACACTCACTGATATTTATTGATACCAATGTTATTGGTCAGTCATAATGTTTTAACAGATAAATATTAACTGCATTACAAGTAGTTTTATTCTACAATTTGAATTAGTTAAAAAAGATATACATAATTTACATTGTTTGTTCTTCGCAATGTTTCCGATTGGTCTCTAAGTAACTAATGATATAGGGCAGTGGTGCACAACTGTGACCCAATAGTGTAAAACCTAAAATTAAATTTGAATCTTTACATTGCTGCCATCATTAAAAAATGTCAAAAACTGCAAAAGCAACTGTGTCGACTTTACCATTGGAATGTTGATATGAAACACAAGTCAGGCATTATTCGATAATTTTTTGTTTATTAATCATGAGGGCTATAATTATCACTTTTTGAAATCTTAGATGATTTATTTCAAATAAATACAATTTAAGAAAAACAACAATAACTTAAAAATATCCTCTAATTATCAATCATCGGCATTAGGGCTGGAATCGTTTGATTCTCTGTGTGGATATCTAGGACGATGATGTCGATGCCATGAATGTGAACAGTTACGATTATGGTTTCTGGGTTGATCATCTGTGTCATTACCCTCCGCTGGATCGTTAATTGGTGGTCGGTCTCCCGGTTCATTATCTTGTGCAGTCAAAAGAACGACCAATGAACATCGAATCAGAACAACAAGAAGAATTTCATTCGACATTTCTCGAAGAAAGTGAAAATACGTTGTTTAAAGAATAGAAAAATCAAGAGAACAATGAAGAGAACAGCTTCGTGTATTGAAGTTAACTCGGGTTAAAAGTTCTAGAAACAATACTTTGAAATTTCTAAAAGATAAGTTATATTCAATGGGATACCTACATTAAATTCATAAATTCGTCAAAAGATGGATCTCTAAGAAAATATCTAATAAACGCGGATGAATCTGAGATGCTTTGACTTTTTCGGACCAAACACTCACTGACATTTATTGATACCAACGTTGTTGGAGAGTCATAATGTTTTAACCGATAAACATTAAGAGCAATACAAGTAATTTTAATCTATAATTTGAATTAGTTAAAAAGATATACGTAATTTACTTTGCTTGTTCTTCTGAATGTTTCCGATAGATCTATAAGTACTGGGATAGACAAGTGGTGCATAACTGCGGCCCGGTAATGTCAAACTTCAAATTAAATTTGAATCTTTACATTGTATCTTTACATTCAGATACATTGAAAAATATCATAAATTGCAAAAGCAACTGTTACAGACTTTACTATTTGAAGGTTGTTATGAGACACAAGTAGTGCATTATTTGATAATTTTTTGTTTATGTTAATTATAATGTTATTTATAATACAGTAAAACCTCGGGCAGTAATCTGGCGCCCAGTCAGCCGGATTACAGAAAAGCCGGACTACTGAGAGTGTTCTTAAAGTAACTCAATAGCTAAATTTTTGTGAAAATAATTAATTTAAAGACATTTTCCTAATTATGCACTTCCATGTTCATTAAAAACAATACAAATGTGCATTTTCTGAGACCAAGCTCTAGTGATATTTGTTTTGCAGATTCCTGTGCATTCAATTTCCTGAAAGCAGGGGTCGGCAACCCGCGGCCCTTGGGCCGCATGCGGCCCGTGAAGCGTTTTGGTGTGGCCCGCGGGGCGACTTAAGATTTTCCTTTTTTTTTTTTGGTTGTTAAAATAAGATTTTGGACATTTTTGGCCCAAGTGCGGATAAAATATCTGGCCCTCTTACAACAAAAGGTTGTCGACCCCTGCCTTAAAGCATTAAGCTTCAGTTCCATAGTGCCAAAGTTTTTCTTTCTTTTTTTCACTCATAATGAATAAGCTCGGATACCGAAACAAAATAGGGAAAAGAATTTATTTATTAAAAAAAAAAAAAATCACTCAGGACTGGGCCGGATTACCGAGGGCTGGATTTGAGGTTTTACTTTTCTTCTTCTTTTGATGCCTTCTCCCAAAGGGAGGAACAACATGTACCACAGCTAGGATTTGCTGTAATAATAATTAATAATAAATGTCAAATCATTAATTAGTTTATATTTATTATATATATTATTAATAATTTACTATTATAAAGGACATTATCAAATCGTTAATTAGTAAGATCTAGTAGGGGTTGGACGATGGAGCGCTGCGGCCCTTCATCAGAACTTTTATAAAACTATTCGCACTCAGACTTCTGAGGCTGTGCACCAATGGTATAGGTAATAGCTGGTAATAAAGGATTCTGATTAATCAAATCAACACAACTTGAATCTGACAGATACAAATGATGTCAGAGACATATTTTCTTTGTGAATTTTGGGAAGTAACAAATGATGATAATATTTTTTTCTTTTATCATCAAAACTTTATCATCAAAACTCCATATAAGTTCAAGTGTACTACTGCAATCATATCTATACCATAATCAGTCTACGACTTCTTGAATGTATTTTTAACTATGTTGAACATAACTATTTAAAGTAATATAGCAAATAACAATCAATTATAATTTACAATGTATCATCACATCATGACATAAAAAAAGATATAAAAATTAATATGGAGTTTGAAAAATTAAGATAATATTTTCTTTCAGATTTAATAAGTTATTAATTTCATTTCGAACATAATTTTTAGTACCTTAAATTTTATTTTATGTTTAGTTATAAGATTTTATTAAAAGGGCTAATATTAAAGGGCTAATATATTCTTATTGAACCAATATGTTCACAGACATTGAGATTGCGACAGTTAAGAAAGTTGCTCTGGCTTCTCTTGCTTTACGAAATGTTGCAGCTCTGATGCTGTCAGTGAATTCTTTTTCTTTGATTTTTAATTTTTTTGAAAATGAAAAAAAATAATTAAAGTTATAATCACAGATTAAATACATAATAAAATTAACCTTAAAATATGAGAAAACTATTAAATATTTACTTGGCAATAAAATTTATTCCAGCGGATCTATTATTGCTACATAAAGCGGAAACCCTGTATATAAAAGCAATACCTATCTTTTTAACTGAAAATCTGTTTAAAACACTGGCTTTCTATTTAATTTTATTATAATTTTTAATATTAATCCTTTAATTACTATTACTCATTTCTTGATATTTCAAAATACATTAATTTCTATCTAATGTAAAGACTAATTTTAGTAACCAAAAACTTATGAAAAATCACTTCTTAATATTATATATACTTATAAGTAATCCAAATATAACATTTTTTTATCAATAGATACTAAAATTTCAGGAGTAAAATTTTTTTTTTCGAGTAACTTATTATGCTAAAACAAGGGTGGTCCAACTTCATTAATGTAACGAGAATCTCAAGACATGAACAAACAGCTCAGGAAATCCTTACTTTTGTGCATATACGTCTTTTTTTGTGATGTTAATATTATTTTCGCAAGTTAAATTTGTTGTTGTATATATTCTCAATGTAAATCTTTTGATACAAAATATAGAAACAAATTACATCTACAGATATTGGTAAATCAATATGGTAAAGAGTACCAAAGCAGTCATATGTTAAATTCTCATATAATCACAGATTATTTCCACTAAAAAAGCCATCACCTTCAATAATTTAAAAAGATTGACAGAGTATAAAAGAAAATGGAATAATAAAGTCATATGATTGAAAAAAAGACTATTATTGAATGAATATCCGGAAAATTTCATTTTGTTCTCTTTTAAAGAATTTTTCAAAAATAAAGATAAAATTGTTAACAGAAAGATAGATGAAGAAAAGAATTATAAATTTTTAAGATTACGTATAGGAATTACGTATAGAAGTGTGTAAAGAAAACGAGATGTACTATAAAGATAACAAATTGTTTAGAAAAGGAAAGTTTGAAGAAGAGACATTGTATAAAATGGGATTGATTTACTTATTGAGATGCACAAGGAGCCTTCAAAGAACGTGTCGAAGAACACACGACGGCATATAGAAATAACAGGAAAGGAATAAGTGAATGGGCAGACCATTGTATCCGTTTGGTTCACGACCCAGATCCTCTAGTCGATGTTATTTACGCGGCTCAAGACGAGTAATTTAACTTAATTGTGGAATCATGTACTATCAATTGTTGTGAATGCATGAATAAGGATAAATCATTAAAATAAAGGTGAAATTTCGTTATGAATCTTCAGAGAATATTTAAAATATAATGAAAGGTTAAATAAATTATTAAAGTTAGGGTAAGTCTGTTTAGGATTGTTTTATTTTATTTGTTGTGAATCATTGTTATGTTCGTTTTATGTTTATTTTTATGTCAATTATTTTATCTTATATCGTTCGTTTAATATCTTTGCATTATTATATTTCATTTTGTATGAGATAAGAGTGTTTCTTTTGTCTTTCTTTTTCTGTTATTTTTCTGCTATTTTCATTTATGTAAGGAGGAAAACCTTGATAAAGTCTTTGGGTATTAAAGACGAAATATCGGTCAGTGTAGTTTGTTTCTATATTTTGTACCAGAAGATTTATTTAGATAGTAACAGAGAAGTATGATACTCTCAATATAGTTTAAAACAAGAATAATATCATTACAGTTTTATGGTTTCATATTTTGTTACCAAAAAATTATGTAAATATTACAAAATTCGTGTTCGCAATAAAATGTATTCAAATTTTTAGTTATGAAACTCGTAATTTGTATTAGCTACAATAATCACAGGTTACACACAAACACTGCGCATACATATAATATAAATGTTTTCAAAATCCTGATTGATTATTACTGTTCCTGTTTTAAACTATATTGAGAGTAAATACAAGAACACATTAATCATGCGGAAATAATATTAACAGTAATAATATTACAGCGTAAAGTAACCTTCCAGTGGATATCTTCCCACTGTAGTGTGGACGGGAATGAGAGGGCAGACTTTCTTGCAAAAAGAGGATGTCGTATAACACAGAAATTTGATAGAAATTTATCTTTCCATTCCTCAAAATTAGAGATTAAAAGAATCTTCAAGCGTTCTTCTTGTGCGATAGCTACACAATTATCACGAACTAAATCTTGGAGTATCCTTACTACTAACTCTCACCATGTTCCTGATGCCCCCCGTGGAGCTGCAGTGGCTACTTTTAGACTTTTGACTGGACACGATTGTTTATGTGCCCATTTGTATCGTCCTAATATTGTTATTTCTCCTGTATGTATTTTATGTTCTTCTGGACAAGATATGACTGCTGCTCATATTGATGATTGTTCTGCTCTTTCTCATCTTAATGGTCTCGTAGAAAAATACTGGAGAGCACGATGTCTAATGTCTTAGTGATCAATAGACTGGCATTTGATAATATTATTAACATCACAATAAAAGACGTACACGCACAAAAGTGAGGATTTATTGAGATGTTTTTTATGTTGACTTATGTTTTCTTTATATGTTTCTTTGGATCACTGAGCTGTTGGATACTGGGCGAATCCAGCTGATGATGGTTACGAAACCTGAAACAGCTGTTCCGGATTCCCGGTACCGAAAATATTAAAAACAGTGGAGTTACTTATGTGTGTGTACATTTTTTTATTGTGATGTTTACATTGAGGATATTTAATTCGGTAATGAACTATCGAAACATCTAAGAAAAATTACTAAACCGAAATTTTATTTAATTCCTGACTCAAATATAGCATTAAAATTACAATTTAAATTCTTAAATATATTTATTCCTCATGAACATTAACTTATGTTTTAATCAAGTGGACTCTCAGTTTATAACTGATACAGTCAACAATTATGAAACTTTTTGTATTGATCTTTTATATTAAATGTGATGCAAAATGGAGCTCAGCCAATACACTTGCACGAACCACACATTGTATGTTGAAGAGTCACATGTGGCCCGCGAGGCACGGTTTGTTCACCTCTGCACTAATACAAAGTAAATTTTCAAATTCAACAAAATTGTAATACATCTTATAGTCTTATTTGTTAATTCTAAATTAATATCAACTTCAATCTAATAATAAGTGTCTCTCTCGATTACAAGCATACATGATATAACTTAAAGTACCGTAGGGTAAGGGAACAAGTTGGGGATCAGGAACCAATTGCGGATCAACAGATGACTCAGATATATAGAATTCCGATCCCTTCATGAGCTTCGTTTTGGTATTACAGTTTGTTTGGAGTTTCAAGTGGAGCCATCCTGTGAATTTGTTAAATAATTTGTCAGAATTTCAAGAGAAAATTAAGGTGAGTTAGCCTGAAAGTTATTTGTAGTTATTCTAGAATGGATATACGTTAGAATTAATGTATATATGATAGTACAAGGTTTAATATAACCTGGAAAAAAGAAAACATAGTTTTTTCGGCCTCTGGCCATGTTTGCGGGAAATTCTGCAGCCTGGGTTCTGGCGGAAATTCTGCAGTTCCTGGGGTCCAATTGGGGATCAAAAGTCACAATACAAATGAAGACTGTGCCAATGAAGTAAATATTTTTTGATCGAACTGAGTTAATACAATTATATGAACATAATAAAGGAATAAATGGAAAACTGAAAATTATTTAGCTATTTCTCGGGGTGAAAACCAATTTTTGCTTTGGCCGATCCACAACCGTTGGCTTTACCATATATATATAAAGCTTACGTATGATGTTAATTTCAAAACCTATTTTTACAAACTCATTGTTTAGATAAACCGTATTTTTGTATTAGGAAGATTATTATTAATTTTCAGAAATGATCTTTTTAAAAAAAAGTACTAAATTATTAAATTAATAATGCAAGTGTTAATAAGTTTCGTAATAATTAAGCTTAAGAACCAAAATAAATTTCTTGCGTTTAATCTGAGAATTGTAATTAGCAAAAAATACTTATTGATATAAGTTACGAACTCAAGGCTCTAATTCAAATCAATGGAGTTTAGAATCAACTAATGAATAAAACTTTATCTGATATTTATACAGATTTTTATGAATGAACGAAACGAGAAACATAACAAGTATTAAACAAAAGGTTTTCAATTCTATTCAATTACTTTTTTAATTTGACTTATCACTTCCTAGTAATAAGGAAATCAGTATGAGTGATTCATTCTCACAAAGTTGAAAACGAAAGAATTGATAGGAAATACACAATTACAGTGGAACCCCGCCATTCGTCCGCCTCGCTATTCGTACAACTTTTTCAAGTAAAATTGAACTCGCCATTCGTACGCTTCCTCGCGATTCGGACAGCGTGACCTCGGTACTGGCCGCGCCACGCGGTCGCTTCAGTTCAGTCTCGTGCTAGCTTCCGTACGCTACGCATCATCCACGCAAGCTTCATGAAACTTTATGATATTTTATTGTTATTTTTATTGAAAATAGTGCAGCCATGGGTCCAAAAAAGATTACTGATTCAACTAAGCCTAAAAGGAAAGCAGTGAGAACGACAATTGAAGAAAAAAAAACTCGTTGCGAAGTTTGAAAGTGGAAGTCGTGTCTCTGACCTGGCAACTCAGTATGGCATGGCGAAATCAACCATATCGTCTATACTGAAAAAGAAAGACATAATAAGAGAGGCCTATATATTTATTGTTTTCATAGTTTTTATGTATTTTACGCTTAAAGTATTATTACAAAGGTTTAAATAAGCAATCATCTCTGGGTTCTGGAACGGATTAATCCGATTTTCATTATATCTTATGTGAAAAAATGATTCGCCATTCGAACTGCCTCCTGGAACGGATTGTGTACGAATAGCGGGGTTCCACTGTGCTTTCTAAATCTTTTAGGCTTTAGACCAAGCACATGTTTTTGAAGTTATATTCATGTATATAATATTCCACACTTCCGTGCAGCTAAATCGACTCACCCCTTCAGAGCGCACAAAAAGGCGTTAATTTTTAAATGGCTTAACCGATTTTCAAAAAACATTTTTTTGTTGAAAGCCTAAAGTTTTTACTTTACAATGACACCATTATCATTAAAATATGCACAATATTTTTTTTATAATGCATTTTGAATGAAAACGCAAGCAAAATGCATGCTTAAGAAAAAAAATTGGGGATACTTAAAATTAAATTACAACAAAAAACTCAAACAAAACAAGGAAACTTTTATTAATCAATACTTGGTGTTGCCTCCCCTTGCCTGTACGACGGCTTGCATGCGGTTCCTCATAGACCCTATTAAGGTTTTGACAAAGTCGTGGGGGATCCAATTCCACTCCTCCTCCAGCGCAATCTTAAGCTCGTTTTTATTAGACGGTGCCGGATTTCTGGCTCGGACTCTCCGTTTGAGCTCGTCTCACAAATGCTCAATCGGATTCATGTCGGGACGGAGGGCTGGCCACTCCATCGTCTCGAGACCAATCTCCTCCATGAATTGCCGAGTGGTTCGTGCTGAATGACACCGGGCATTGTCATGCCCCAACATGAAGTCTTCCTTGATATATCCTGCGTAGGGCACAACATGATCCAGGAGAATGTCCTCAATGTATCGTCGAGCAGTCAGACCCCCCCCTCCGGCCTCCACCAGGTATGAAAACAAGATCTGTTTTTCCCTGAAGAGATATGCCAGCCCACATCATGCAGGAACCGCCGCCGTACGAGACTGTTTCAGCAAAACAGAACTGTGAAAATCGCTCTCCTGGACGAGCGCCGGTAGACCCGACCTCTCCTATCATTACCATGGAGACACGTACTGCTCTCATCAGTGAATAGGACGGACCGCCATTGCTCGAATTAACGTGTTCCCGAGCAAATTAGAGTCGTGCTGCGCGGTGACTTACGGTAAATTTTGGGCCTCTAGCGGGCCGTCTTGGAGTGAGGTTGGCTTCCTTTAAGCGTCTTCTGACTGTCCACTGACTAACAGCTACTCCACGAACTTGTCTCAGCTCCTGTTGCAGATTGACGCCCGTGAGATGGCGATCTCGCAGTGAAGTTGAAATGATAAAGCGATTGTCCCTCTCAGATGTGAATCGGCGCCGTCCAGTATGTGGTCTCCGAGTGAAGGTACCAGTTTCCTGAAACCTTCTGAATACTCTTGAGACAGCAGATTAGCTCAAGTTTAGTTGACGAGCGACTTCTCGTTGACTGTGGCCTGCTTGCAACAAAGCGACAACTTGTGTGGCGTCTTCTGGCGTAGTATCCATGGGTTTGTGAAAACAATGAATTAAACTTGCAGAAACTTGTGCACAGATGAACGTCTGATAAGCGACTGATAAGAAATATCGGTCCACGTGGGATTTTATTGGGGAGTGCGGCACGCAACTGGTGGTTTCCGTTCAGACTGTATTTTGCTACGCTTACGTTCAGATCACATTCATTTGGAAAATTTTGAACAGATTTTAATGATAATGGTGTCATTGTAAAGTAAAAACATTAAGCTTTCAATAAAAAAATGTTTTTTGAAAATCGGTTAAGCCATTTAAAAAATATACGCCTTTTTGTGCGCTCTGAAGGGGTTAGTCGATTTTGCTGCACGGAAGTGTAGAGTAAAATTCTAGAATCATTTTGGGAAAAACCTATTGCGCGCGTACTAACACCGTGTTTTTGACATTATGTAATTCTTATATACTGCTGAGTCGTTTAAAGATGTAATGAGAAATTAGTTTAATCCAATTGTTTTGGGAAATTAACTACGTGATCAATTCAGGAAATTAATGAGAGAATTTGGCAACTTATTTGAAATCTAATAAGTTCTGAATTGTGATTAATATAACTTAGAATTCGGTTTTCAAATTCTTAACATCTTAATATTCATTCTCTAAAAAAGTAATAAATTTAGGACAAAGTTTACTTCTACAGGATGTCCCAGAAAGAAAAATTTACTGGAGGTTATAATATTGATCCTTGTTAGAAAAGAAGTTTATATGAGCACATGTCCAATTCCGAACGGTTTTTGAAATAAAGTTATTTGAATGTTAAGTATTTTGAATTTGATGACAACATAGTACAGGTGTTGTCAGAATTCTTGCACATTTT
>JAFIDM010021901.1:9838-21733 GCA_023159025.1 Thereuonema tuberculata
TCCAAAAGAATCACGGAGCTCGATCTTGACTTTGTCCTCATTCAAGAGCCTTGGCTCTATAAGGACAAAGTTAGAGGACTGGGAGGATGTGGAGGATCTTTGCATTATTGCATACAGACTACTCCACGTGCTTGTATTTTTACAAAGCACAGGAATGTTTTCCTCCTCTCGGAATTCTGTACCATGGATCTAGTTGCAATCAGATTCCCAAGAAACAACAGATGCGATATAGTTATTGCATCTGCCTATTTTGCTCATGAACCAAAGTCTGATCCGCTTCCTTCTGAGGTTAAGAAACTGGTTTCTTACTGTATGAACTCTGAACTGCCCCTTCTTCTGGGATGTGATGCAAACTCCCACCATACAGTGTGAGGTAGTAGCGATATCAACACCAGAGGGGCGGCCTTGCTAGAGTTTCTTTCTTCTACTGATCTGGACATCTTAAATGTTGGTTCAGTTCCCACCTTCTTCACCCCATATAGGGAAGAAGTTTTAGATCTTACCCTTGCTTCCACAAAGTCTTAGGACTGAGGTATGCAATTGGAAGGTCTCCCAAGAGATCTCCTTGTCAGACCATCGACATATTCTCTTCTCTTTGAGCACGGAGGTGCTCAGTGAAGACTTGTATAGGAACCCAAGGCTCACTAACTGGGATTTCTATAAGGAAGATCTTAAAAGTTGTATGGCAGGTTTTCCGGCTCTTTATCGGGATGAGTATGGCATAGAAAACTCTGTTTGCTTTCTTACAAATGCCCTCGTCTCTGCTTATCGGCAGAATTGTCCACTTCGTAGAAAACGAAGGAACAATGTAACCTGGTGGAATCCATTCCTGGATAGACTCCGGTCTAAGACCCGAAAATTGCTTAACAAAGCAAAGCTTACGGGTACCATGCAAGCTTGGGATTCTTATAAAGAATCACAAAGGAACTATAAACGTGCCATTAGGCACTCAAAAAGAACATCCTGGAGAGCTTTTTGTGACAACAGGGGGACGTTGCCTATGGCCACAAGGCTCACCAAGGCTTTATCCAAAAGCTCGGAGACAAAACTGGGATCTTTGTTACTGCCCAGTGGGGTATTTGCCTCATCTGAGGAAGAGGCATATAGATACCTACTGGAGGTTCATTTCCCGGATTCAAGGGCTTCTGATTTTTCCCCTCAACATGCATCTTTGAGCAAAGATGCTCTCTTTTGCCAAAAGCATTGTCTCTTATGAAAAGGTTAAGCTAGCTATTTCTAGTTTCAAACCCTTCAAAGCAGCAGGAGAGGATGATATTTTTCCAGCCCTTCTCTTAAACGGATTGGAAGTTATTATTCCTCCCCTTGTACATATCTATCGCTCTTGTCTGGCTCTGGGATATGTTCCTATGAACTGGAGAAAGACAAGAGTTGTTTTTATTCCAAAGGCAGGAAGGTCAGACTATACCTCTGCCAAATCCTTCAGACCAATCAGCCTCTCTTCCTTTCTGTTGAAGACTTTGGAAAGACTGGTTGATCGATACCTAAGGGATGTTGCTCTCGTGAAACATCCACTACATTGCAGGCAATATGCCTATCAGAAAGGACTTTCTACCGAAACAGCCTTATACCATCTGGTACATAGGATAGAACATTCTCTGTTCCATGGCCAGATGGCTCTTGGCGACTTTCTAGATATAGAAGGAGCATTTGATCACACATCTTATGACTCCATTTGTAATGCAGCTGAACAGCATGGTGTTGATCCATCTATCATTAGATGGATTAAGAATATGCTTTCAACTCGCACCATATGTGTACACCTTTCAGGCAACTCTATTTCAACTAAGGCTATGAGAGGATGTCCTCAGGGAGGGGTTATCTCGCCACTGCTCTGGTGTCTGGTGATGGACTCCCTCCTTGAGGAACTTCAAAAACTTGGTTTTACTCCCAAGCCTATGCGGATGACCTTGTTATCCTTATTTGTGGCCTAGATCCTGGGACAGTCTTTGAGCTCATGCAAAGGGCTCTTAGCTGTGTACAGGCCTGGTGCTGCAGAATTGATCTTAAGGTCAATTCTAGCAAAGCTACTTTAGGAAACTTTACTAGGAAACGAAAGATAGGGAAAACTCTGACTTTAAACCTATTCAACAAACAAATAGATCTTTCCAAAAGTGTCAAGTATCTTGGAGTCATTCTTGACTCCAAACTGATCTGGAAAGAACATCTTGATATGAAGATCAAGAAATCCATTGCTACCTTTTGGATGTGCAGAAGGACTTTTGGTTGTTCATGGGGTCTTCAGCCAAAGGTTATTTATTGGCTGTATGTGACTCTGGTTAGAACTGCATTGTGTTATGCAGCTATTGTCTGGTGGACTAGAACAAGGCTGAAGACGGTTAGAACGCTCTTGAGCAAGCTTCAACGTCTAGCCTGTCTAGGAATTACCAGATCCTTAAAGACGGCACCTACTGCCGCCTTGGAGGCAATTTTAGATCTGCCTCCTCACTATCTCTTTATCGAGCATCAAGCCAGGAAAACCGCCTTTAGGTTGGTTAATCAAGGCAAATGGTGTGACAACACCTCCTATCACTCCAGTATCTGGAGAGAAGCACAAGACTTATCTCCCATGCTCTCTCTAAGAACTGTTTTGACTTCTAAATTTAACACGATACCTAACTATGCCGTTCATTTTCCTTGTAGTGAAGGTTTGCTAGCCAAGGGACATGATCTACTACCCCCCCTGAAGTATTGTCTGGTTTACGGATGGATCCAGGATTGGAAACAAGACGGGAGCCGGAATATATGGACTGAGACCAATGGCTAGTTTTTTCCAAGCCCTTGAGATCCACTGCACTGTATTTCAGGCTGAGGTATATGCTATTCTTCATTGTGCATATGAAAACCTGAACCGTCACTATGTCAATAGGACAATTTATATCTGCTCAGATAGTCAAGCAGCTTTGGATGCTCTGAGCTGTTCTGTTTGCACCTCTCAGCTAGTTGCTGAATGTAGGGAGATCCTAACCTGCCTAGCCAGTTCAAATATGGTCTATTTGTACTGGGTTCCTGGGCACTTAGGTATTGATGGAAACCAGAAAGCGGACCTGTTGGCCAAAAGGGGTTCATCTTTGACTCCGATTGGCCCGGAACCCTTCCTAGGCTTCTCATTTGATCTAGGCAAACAATTACTGGGAGCTGTCCTGGGAAAACAGTTCCATAGACATTGGATTGCCTCGCATGGTATGAGGCAGGCCAAATTATTTATACAAAGACCTGACCATCACATTGCAATGTCAGTCTTAAATCTAGACAGAAAACATTGCAAAATGATTACATGAGTTCTTACAGGACACTGTGCTCTCAACAGACACCTGCACATACTTGGCATCACCCAAAGTGATTTATGCAGGAAATGTGGAATGGACCAGGAAACTCCTGAACACATTCTATGCTTTTGTCCAGCTTTGCTAGGAACAGATGGGAGATTTTTGGCAGGATTCGTCTTACCACTAATAATATCTCCACCTCTAATATTAAGGTCATCTTATCTTTCTGTAGGTCTGCAGGACTTTTTATGACCACAGAAACTCAACCCCAAGTTGAAGTATAAACAATGGTTTTACCAATGTTTCATGAGGAGACACAATGGACCCAAATTGTGAGGTATAAGTGGCAAAACGGCATGTGCCGACCCTTTATTATCCTCCTTATGCTTGGACCTTCAAACCGTCGGCATCCATTGAGTGGCACCATACCCAGCCGAGCACGGTGAATGAAGCGCCACTCGGCAAATCTCGTGTAATTGCCCTTTTGAAGATAATGGTTTCAGGCAGAGCAGGTGGAGGTAACGTCTTAAACCTTCCCTTGATCTGGTTTTTGTAAGAGGGTCGTTAGGAAGTTGTGGCGCACTGCCTGCCTGAGGGCCGATTCGCATTTCTTCCGTAGTATGGGTGAACCGTTGAGGAAAAGGGTCATCTGGTCATCGATCACCTGCTATCCGATGACGATCTTGGCGCGAAGGCGTCGAGTGGCGATGCGGAGACGTGTCCACATAGATGAGATGTCGGGGGTTTCCAGGCCTAGATCCCCTTCCAAGGAGCCATTGTAGTAGTCCGCGATGTCGTCGGGGATGGCCGGTCTTCTGACGTTCTTGGAGGCAACGGAGGCAGCCGTAATGTTGGCCAGGGCGGCGATAGTCTCATCAGGTGAGGTCAGGAGACGAAGGGCATGTGTCACTTGGCAGATGTCCGAAAGGAGCGCAAGGGGTAGAAGGTTGAGGCCGCCCTGTTTGTCAGAGAGGAAGAGTGGTTCCGTACTCGCGCGTTGGGGGAGGGATAGCCGTCACTTACCAGCCGATTTGATGGCTTTGTCCAGCTTTTGAAGTGTTTTTTTCGGAATGACGCCGGCGTTCACATGAAACTGAAGACGGGGGATCAAGAAGATGCAAACAGCGTTAAACTTCTGCCAATAAGCGGTCTAACACATAAATAAATCGAAAAAATGCATTTTTCAAAGATGATATTGGGAGAGAAATTGTAAATTTGACATTTAGTTTGATGAGATATTACAACTAAAATTAAAATTAAAACTACATTCACTGAGTTTTCAATAAACATAAAATGAAAATTAAAGTAATAAAATGCTAGCAAAGAAATGGGAAAAAAAAATGAAATTCGTGATATCTTTCTTCGATTTTGATTTTATGTCAATCAAAAAAAAAGTGTAGCTCAGAGCCTTGGTTATTTTAATCAGTTTCATTTAGTTGATTTTTGAACGAGGAAACCCTGCATTTTCACTGAAAGAGAATTTAGCTAATTTACATTGTTTAAAGAATTACCGTAGTCTAGAAAAACTTTGAATTTCCTTACAGTGGAAACTTTTTCCTAATTAGATACAACATTTTGTCAATGAAATATTTCTATTTTAAATACATGAAGAAAGTACTTACCAAGTTATTTTTTTAAAGAAAGTAAATTGATAATTGCAATTAGAGATAAAAAAAAATTAAAATTCATTAAATCTCAATATTTTTTCCAGTTGTTTCCTAAATATCGTAAGCAAAGACATAATAATAAGAAGGGTGACATGTATCTCATGCGTACGCTGCAACCTCAAACTTGGGGGTGATAAAATGCAGTGAAAGTAACTTAAATTTATAGTGTTTTAAGTGGCCCATAGTGTTTTATGGGGCAGCTACGTGTTGACAGGAAATGACTAGTCGCGCATGCGTACCATCTAGGTCACGATCTCTTACCACGTGTGGAATCGTAACGTTTTAGCACTCCAATATTAATCAAAATATTGAAATATGGCTGCGACACCATCAACTTCGATGAATGATAATTTCTAATCGTAAATTTTCACGATTATTTTAGTAACACAGGTCTGCAAAAAAAAAAATTCTTTCCAGCCTTATGGGATATTTTTGCTGAATTATATTTTTTAAAATCGCAGATTCTAAAAATGACTTCCGTAACATCCCATCACGTATAGATTTTTTGCAAAATACAAACACATTTTGATAAAAACACTTATTTTTTACAATGAACTAAATATATTATATTTTCTTACAACTAATCAAAAATGTTTTTCTGATATTTATACATACTTTTCGGTCTACTCTTTTTTCTTATGAAACCTTTTCTTCTTCTCTTTGATGCTTCTCCGAATTCGTTTTCGATTTCCTTCTCTGGTATCTCGATTGAGCATCCAACAGTAGTCAGCTAACATATTAACATCCCATTTTCCTTGGTAACGTCTCTCGATATCATGGATATCCTGGTGAAATCTTTCTCCCTGTTCTTCACTAAAGGCTCCCAAGTTTTCGGGAAAAAAGTCAATATGGGAGTGTAAGAAATGAACTTTTAAGCTCATCTTACATCCTTGAGCTTCATACGCTGCCAGCATGCGTTGTACAATGGTTCTGTAGTCAGGCTCCTTAGTATTCCCCAAAAACTTGTGCACTACATTCTTAAAAGAGTCCCACTCTTCTTTTTCCTTTTCCCTCTCTGGATGCCTGTACCACGAACATGAGGTCACAGACGATAGCAGGTTTTGTTTTTTAGCCTTGATCCTAGCAATTCGGCTGCATCTTTTGAAAGACCTAAGTCTCTTACTAGGTTTTGAGCTCACTCTGAGAAAAAAATTAAGGTCCCTCTTCAACAGGAAAATCTGAGTTAGATTCGTCCTGGGAAACTAATGTGCCTGAGTCCTCAGACTCACACAGGATGTCATCTAAATTAGAAGATGGTTGTGGAACTGGTATTTCAGAACCATGGGACACTGGACGAATAGCTGACAAGGTTAGGATAAGATTTTTTTTATTTTTTATTTTTTGTATTAAATCCTTTCACATCTACCGAACAGAAGTAGCAGTCGGTTGTGTGATTTTTCTGTTCATGCCATATCATAGGAATGTCAAAACGAAATGAGTTTTTCTTGTCCTTAAACCACAAACGAAGATCTTCCTCGCATCTTCTGCACACCGTATGCGAAGCCCATGCTTTGCTTGTTCTCCAAGTTTCAATTTGAAATACGCAAAATAAACTTTCTTCACAAACTCACTTATGTTTTTTGTTGACTTTTCACTATGTATTCACCACAAACATAACAGAAGCTGTCGGGAGAAATTACACAAACTCTGCGAGCCATATTCCAGAAATAAAAACACAAGCACAGTAGCGTTCGAATGCTGGGTATAAACTAAGTGTGGCATTAGATGGCCAGCTTGTAATTTATTAACTTATTTACCTTGTTAAAACATGATCTAATCCAACAGCAGGTTGTTTATATTCATTTCGACATGATCATGCGATCATCCTCCTAAAGCTAAAACTACTTTACCCACCTCACCCTACCACTACTCCCTTCAACCATTAACAAACCATTAACATATTTTTTATTGTCAAGTCCAGCTATAATTGATAGAATTAATGTGAGAAGTCTTAGTTTTAAGGCCATTTTAAAAATAAAAAAAAATGCTAAATTTTAAGTTAACTAGGAATTTTACGCTAAATACAAACAAAAACTTGAGTGTAACAAAAGAAATTGACGTGATGGAATTTTTTTGGTATTTTTTTCGTTTTTACCAAGTTGAAATCCATAAGAAAATGTATAAAAATCCTATGCAGTTTTTTACTTGCAGACCTGTGTAATCATTGAAGGACAATGTTTGAAGGACAATGAAGTTTCCTTGCTTAATGATCCTCCAAACGATGCCTAGGGTTCACCAAGCCTTTTAAAAAATAAGGAACGGGGAACTTTCAGAAAAGATTTTGGGTCAATCCAACATCTAAACTTTTTCTATTGGCGAATAACATGTAGAGGCATATACTATCGGCTTATTCTCTACACCGATGGTAAAAGAGGATAAGAAAGATAAGATAGCGTAATAATGCACTAACTTTAAAGTGAAACTTATTCAAATCTTGTGACAGTAATTTAAAAATTTAAGAAATCTTATATTTATTCAGCAATTAATGATATTGATACTCGCACAATATTTTGAAAATAAAGATAAACAGAAACAAACAAAAAATTATATTGGGAAATTTAAAACTCTTGTATCAGTTTACCAGGTTCATGACAAGTGAAATTGATAAATATCTTTTTTTTTATTTTGACTTGCCTAACTAAAGCGTTTACTTTTATATTTTTCTGATATACGTCATTGATATTCAACATTAATGTTCGATAGACAATATTGAACCATAAAAGCAGTATGCTGCGGTACAGAGGAGAATAGTTAAAATTTCTTGTGTAATGAAGTTGTCTCAAATTGTTTGTCACGACTGCAACTGAACTGTAGTTATCTGTACATTTTCTACTAAGTTGATAAAGGAATATTAGAGCAATAAACAAGTTCTTGAATAACGGGTTTTTATTGAACTTTTGTTTTTTTTTCTTTATTTTTTGAAGGCAACTGAACTGCTCATTTTTTTTCTTTTAATAGAAATTGTAGATTTGATTTAGTGTTATTATCCTTTTGAGATAAAATTCAATTCGATATATTAAAATATGATTCCTTTTTAATCATACAGTTTTTTTATTTTAGAAAAGAAAATTATTTGTTTTTGTTTGTGTAATATCTTAGAAGAGCAATATAAAGCTCACCATTGGTTTTTGTTTTTATTTTGATTAATGGTTGATGTGATCATACTCAATAGGAAAAGATAAACAATTACTACAATATTCTGTTTGATGAATTGCTATAAAGGTCATCCTGTGCAAACAAAGATGGAAAGAACAATTGCTAAAACATTGAGTACGCAACTGAATATCCTATTAAAAAATCAAAAAGAGCTTGAGATGCTATTCATTATTGATGCGGTTTTTTTTTGTTTTTTGTTGGTTTTTTTTGGAATCGACAGATGAATTTTGGTAACTTTAGATCAATGCACATCGTACTGCGAATGATAAAATGTCGGAATTTAAAACCAATTGTAACTTCTGTAAAGAATTAGGGAAAAAAAAAGTAAACATTGAGTTCATACTCACATTGGGTGTCTGTACCTAGAAAAAATTATCATTAAGATGTCAGATGGTGAAAGCAAATTCTGCTGTATACTGCATGCTGTAATTTATTTAAAAGAAGGAAGATATATATCTAGAAAGTTTTGAACTGTGGCTCTGGAGAATAATATGAAATAGTCGGATAGAGTAAAGAATGAGGACGTCTTACCAAGAATAGGTGAAAAAAGGAAACTGTTAGAAACCATACGCAAGAGAAAAGCATCTTGGTTAGGACATGTGCTACGAAGAAATTGTCTAGAACAAAGAATAATAGAAGGAAAAGTGGAAGGAAAGAGAGGAAGAGGAAGAAGAAGGATTGGAATGATGGATGATGTTAAAAGGGGAAGAAAGTATGAACAATTGAAGAAAGATGCAAAGGATAGAAGAAAATGGAGAGTGTCCAATTGAAACCTGTCGTAAAGAGAGAGAGAGAGAGAGTAATTTATATTGTTGTTAATGCAGTGTTTCTTAACCTTTTAGTACTTGCGATCCAATTTTCAATCACAACTCTCATCGCGCCCCCCGAAAAAAACAAACCTCCAAACCTATCTGTTCAACCAAAAAAATAAAAAAAAAAAACAAAAACCTCCAAACCTATCTGTTCAACCAAAAAAAAACCTCCAAACCTATCTGTTCAACCAAAAAAATAAAAAAAAAAAAAAACCTCCAAACCTATCTGTTCAACCAAAAATATAAAAAAAAAAAAAAACCTCCAAACCTATCTGTTCAACAAAAAAACCGCAAGACCTATCTCTTTAACAGATCTTCGATATGCTCGCGCCCCCCCCCCTTTAGTTTTATCGCGCCCCACAGGTTGAGAAACGCTATGTTAATGTTAATAATGTGATTCATATTAGGTAGGCAGATAGTTGTTTTGAACCGAGGCCCATGACGGCCCATGGGAGCTCTGGAGATAAGTCTCGCAACGTTTCATTGATCTCCGACTGAGATGAGGGAGTTTGCCCTAACTTAGCGTTTGGCTTCAAAGTCTATCAAAACAACGGAGGAATCGTAGTCGCTGTTTCATACTAATTAATTGTTACGAATCCTAAGGGGGGAGGTCCCATACTCGGGAGCGAGAACTGGTATTACGGTCCCCACGCACCTTCTGAGTCACCGAGGAAGTTTGGCTGGCAACGGCCAGTCCCAGTCTTTTCCCGGTGACAAACTCAGGGTGCGAATCCTCTCTTGTTATTTGCGCTGTGCCTTCATTTTTGCTCTTTTCATAACTATAGTTTGTGTGTAGTGTAAACAAAAAAAAATAGATTCGATTATTTCGGTCTCAAATTATTACATCAGGGTACTTGACTACTTATACACTTTTCAACCTTATGAAATACAGAATTTAATAACAAAAACAAAATATATAATAAAAGTTCTAAAACCTTTAACTTTAACTTATGAAAAAGACAAATCAATGAGTAGGCAATTTCTCTGAAAATAATTGATAAAGAACTTCAGATAATTAATTTTTAAAGTATCATTTTATAAGATTGGTTTTTACTTACAAAGGACTACAGTGATGTACTTCACATTGAACATTTGCTGCTTTCACATCATTACTTCTTTCTTTCAAATTTAATTCCTCAAATTGATGTTAAAGTTCATTGTTGAGAGTTAAAAGGAATTACAGTGTTACCTCCTTTAACGGACACCCTGAATAGCGGTCATTTCTAATTAGCGGGCATTAGTGCGCTAATGCGGAGATTAGTCCCACACCCTTACAATTGAACATTCCATGTTATCTACTCCGATTAGCGTACACTCTAAATAGCGGACAGTTATTTTAATTGTTAAAAAAAAAAAAATTTCGATTAACATTTCGACAAACACATCATGTTTGTATTTACATCGGTGTCCAATACATTGATACATTGTATCGATGTACCCCCCCCCCCCCATACATTGATACATTGTATCTGTATGCCACGATTCAATGCATACTTGTTTTCACTGCAGTTGTTTTGTAAATGTCATTACTTCATAAATTTATCCTATAAACGCATTGATTAAATTTAGTGCGAATTAAAATGGCGTCAAAAAGGAAGAGATTAGCACTGAAAGAAAAAAATTGATGTTCTTGAAGTTGCTGAAAAAGAAAAGCTGAGCGTGCGTTGTCTTGCTAAAGACTCAGATAAGTGAACTTTTAAAGGACAAAGATGAGAATAGAAAAATGTGGATGGTGAATTCAAACAAAAATTCGAAGAATTTGAAATTTTGTAAAACTGAAACAAGCAAAATCGACGAGGGGGTCATAAAATGGTTCCTCACTGCTCATGCAAAGAACATTCCTATAACCGGTGTTTTGTTTCAATGAAAAAGCCAGAGAATTCGGTCAAACTTTAGGATTGGACACGTTTTAAGGCATCAAATGGATAGCTAGAAATTAATTTTCTATATACTGTAATTAATTTTGTCATTATTTTAACTAAGACAAATGGATTAGCACTCATTTAAAAAGGAATATAGTAAATATTTGCAATTGTTCATATTCTCTCATATCACTATGGTAGTTGTAGAAATTTAATTAAGATTGTACGTAATTTTTCATTAAATGACATGCTATAATCTAAAAAATGAAAAAAAGATAGTCCTCCTCAATAGCGGACGCCTCCCAATAACGGACGAAACTTCCGGTCCCGTGACTGTCCGTTCTTCGGAGGTAACACTATTTAGAGTTTACTAGATTTTTACGTTGCTACAAATACTCAATAATACAATGTAATGTATAAAGAAATCAAATACTCAAGAAATTAACATAAGTGGAATAAATTTGATTACTTTTAGTTTAACATATAGTCCAACAGACGGATCTTGACGATCTCGTTTTTTCGTGATTTCACGTAATTTACGAGAGAATAGCCTCTATCCAAGTATTCTCACAAAATGTCGAGAAACAGTACTATACGAAGGAGCGCACGGAAAATAATATTGCAAGTTGAAGAATATTTTCGGAGGAAATTAATTAATGGAGGACCTCTCATTCCTTTAAAAGAGTTCAAGACAGAGTAGCTGAAGCTACTCGTACATATTTCGTACAACTCCCAATTATCGCAGTTATTTACTGGAAACAACAGCTGAAAGAAAAAAAAAACAAAACAGAATTCACCTTTAAAGGCCCTTTTCAGGGCCTCAAAATTAGACGGAAGAGCTGTCAAACATACTGATCGCCCACAAAAAGAATTGCTAAAATATTAGAAAAACGTTAATTTTAAAAATTTCCTACGTAAACAAAACAAAACAAAACAAAAAAATAACAGGATTATGTAAATATATTTATATAAGAGAATCGATTTTAAATTTTGCTGTGGTATATTAAATTATTAAAATAAAATAATTTAATTATTTTAAGTTAAAGTTGTTTAAATAATATGCATGTGAAAATTGCTTGAAAGAAATTTTTTTTATTATTTTGAAATGGAA
>JAFIDM010021901.1:22495-60125 GCA_023159025.1 Thereuonema tuberculata
GATGCGATACGATCGGGCATTGAGTCATACAAGTTCTGTATGATGTCTTGAGACATTTCGTTCCATATTTGCTGTAATCTTGCCTCTAGTTCGTTCAAACTCGTGGGATGCCCAACTCGTCGTCCCAAATGATCCCAGATATGCTCGATTGGAGACTAATCTGGGGATCGGGCAGGCCAAGGAAGGGTAGTAACAGTGCGGAGACAGTCTTGTGACACCCTTGCCGTATGAGGCCGAGCATTGTCTTGTTGAAAAATGGCGCCTGGGAGCCGTTGCATGAGTGTCAACACATATGGTTGCAGGATTTGATGAACATACCGCTGGGCTGTCATGGTGCCACGGAACAATACTAGGGATGACCGTGTATTGTAGGCAATGGCACCCCATACCATCACACCAGCTGTGGGAGCAGTGTGTCGCTGTACAGCAAAGGCAGGATTGAAGCGTTGACCACGGGCTCTCCACACACGAACACGATTGTCATCACTGCCGAGATTGAATCTGGATTCGTCGCTAAAGACGACCTGGTTCCATTCCGCTGCAGTCCAGTTTCCTCGTGCGCGGCAAAACTCCAAACGAAGGCGTCGATGGGTGGGTGTCAAGGGCAGCACACGTAATGGGCGCCGCGATACCAACTGTCCTTCAGCCAGGCGCCTTCGTATGGTACGAGAAGACACAGCGGCCCCTAGTAAAGGTGCTACCTGTGCCTGGATGGCGGCCGATGAAGCAGTTGGCTGTACGCGTGCATTTCTGACTATGTAGCGGTCTTCTCGACGACTGGTCTATCGAGGGCGTACTGAGCCTGGTCTTCGTGTACATGACATCTCTCCGGTCCAATGGTCCCAACACCTCCTCACAACACAATCAGAGCGGCCTAATTGACGAGCTACTCGCCTAGCTGACCACCCAGCTTCCATCATCCCGACGATTCTCCCTCTCTCAAACTGCGACAACTGCGTATACTGTCTTCGAACACGGCCTAATGGCATTTCTACCTCTGCTCTTCCTTTGTAAATGATTCAGCACACTCAAACAAGCTTTGGTTACCTGTTTTATACTCCACAGAGTACGATGTTCAACGCCCTCTACCGGCTATACGTAATACGCAATGACGCTGCATTTCTAATCATTTGCATATCTCCCCGACATGTACCTTCATTGCAAGTTTCGTTACGATCCCGCAATTATTTCTTGGAGCGCTAATTTTTTTGTCCATGAGTAGATATATATATATAATATTTAAATTTCATTGAAATATTTAAATGAGTTATAATACGGGGAAATGCATGAGACTTTGCTATATTTTAATATACTTTTCATAAATTTAAAACAGTCAATAAACAACAATAAATTCATTAGATAGAATTTTTCTAGTGACAGACATTCAAAGTAAGTTACTAAATTCCTTGACACCTCCTGAAGAGGCTAATAGCCAGATCTCGTGTCTTCCGCAATTCTCATGCAAACGAGATAGTCAAGATCCGTCTGTTGGACTGTACAACCAGAATTGACATTTTTTGTTTTTGTTTTTTTTTGTTTCATGTTTCTCAGTCCTATTAGGTGTGCTTAAAAGAAATGCACATCTGTAGTATAGGTCTGATAATTAATATAAGTATCCTAAAATACAAAAGTTAATAATAAGTTTAATAAGAGTCATATAGGATTATTTAAATTTTTGGTATAAGAAAAAGAATAAGTTTAAAAAAGTATATTACTAAAGAAATAAACATTTAATTAGTGATATGATAACCTGAACACTATAATCTAAACTAGAAATATTGTCAATAATTAGTACCAAAAGCTATTTATTGACTCTAGTTTTTATAATAAATTAAGTAATTATAGTAGTAAAATGTTAATATGGTATTACTATATTACCAACTATTTAAATTATATAATTGTTTAACTAATAACTATTATAATTTTATCTTATTTTCAATAACATCGGAAATTAATTTTTCTTTTATTTCCTTAACTTTTTGAGATTCGTAATTTTCCCACTTAATTTGTTTAAATAATTTGTAAATAATATGGCTTTTTAAACGATATTCATAATTGTTTTTAATCTTATAGTTATTTAATTTATCGTAATTTACTCTAACTTGCTGGCCTAAGCTCCGCCCACAACGTCGTTCTTTAAATTGTTTGTCTATAATTGTCTTCACTTACTTTGTTAGCCTCTTTTATTGTTTATCTTATTCATTCATTCATTCATAGTTCTCTGCCAAGGGCAGGTCCTTCACTGCAAACCCAGCATTCTCCAATCTTTCCTATTTTCTGCCTTCCTCTTCGTCTCCACATAAGATCCATTTACCATAATGTTGTCGATCATCTGAAATCTTCTTCTGCCTCGAACTTTTTTACCGTTCACCATTCCTTCCAGTGCATCCTTCATTAGGGAGTTTCTTCTCAGCCAGCGACCCAACCAGTTTCTTTTTCTCTTCCTGATCAGTTTCAGCAATATTCTTTCTTCACCCACTCTTTCTAGCACAACTTCATTTCTTATTTTGTCTGTCCATTTCACATGTTCCATTCTTCTCCATATCCACATTTCAAATGCTTCTAGTCGTTTCTCTTCACTGCATCGTAATGTCCATGTTTCTGCCCCATACAATGCCGCACTCCACACAAAGCACTTCACTAGTCTCTTCCTTAGTTCTTTTTCCAGAGGTCCGCAGAAGATGCTCCTTTTCCTATTAAAGCATCCTTTGCTATTGCTATCCTCCTCTTGATTTCTCATATCACCACTTATAGTACACCCTAAGTATTTAAAGTTGTTCACTTGTTCCAATGTCTCATTCCGAATACTTATGTTTATCTTCTTTGTCTTTCTTCCGATAACCATAGTCTTTGTCTTGTTTACATTTATCTTCATTCCATATTGTTCACAGCTGTTATTCAGCTCCCGTAGCATATCCCTTAGTATTATCTCCTCTTCTGCTAACAATGCCATAACATCAGCAAATCTTATGCACTTTATTCTTCTTCCTCCTACTATCACTCCTCCCATGTTCTGAAAACAATTCTTCACTAACTCCTGCAAGTAGATGTTGAACAGCGTAGGTGATAGAGGGCATCCTTGTCGCACCCCTCTGCCTATTCCACTTCCCTCTGACAATTTTTCTCCTATCCTGATTTTGACTCGTTGTTTCATATAAAGATTACTTATTAGCCTTCTCTCTTTCCAATCCACACCAATTTTCTTTAAGGTTTCCATAAGTTTATTCCAATCCACTCTGTCAAAAGCCTTTTCCAGGTCCACAAATAATGCATATACGTGTTTATTTTTTTCTAGATATCTTTCGTCGATTGTTCGCAGCAGTCCAATGGCATCTCTCGTACCTTTTCCTTTCCTAAAACCAAATTGCTCTTCTTACAACTCTCCTTCCATCTTTCAATATAAACGTCTGTTCAGTATTCGCAGAAGAATCTTCGCTGAGTGCGATATAAGGCTGATAGTCCTGAACTCATTGCACTTCTTGGCATTATTTTTCTTCGGTATTGGCAGCAATACTGTTTCCATGAAATCATCAGGCCATTCACCTTTCCCATATATTTCATTGCATAATGATAGTATTTGCTTCTTATCTTCACCTAAGCATTTTACTAACTCAATGTGTATTCCATCAACTCCTGTTGCTTTCCCATTCTTCATTTCCCTAATCGCTAGCTCAACTTCTTCCCTTAGAATACAACATCCTTTTTCGTCTTCTGATACAGCTGTTTCATCTTCTATAGCTAAGCAATCTAGACGATTCTCTGTCTCATATAATTCTTCTATATTCTTCTTTCATCTGTTCAAAATTCCTTGTTTGTCGATTATTTCATTGCCGATTTCGTCTTCTATCAACCACATGGACTTCTTATTCTTATTTGTGAAATCCAAACATTTTACTTCGCGGTACATTAAATCATATCTTCCTTTTCTTTCTAGATCCTCTACTTCTTCACATTTCTGTTTCATCCAGTCTTCCTTCGCCTTATCAGTTACTCTTCTTAGTTCGTTGTTTAGTTTCTTGTAATTTCTTTTATCTTCTTCTGTGTTGATGTTTTTCCATTTTCTCCTTTCCTCCATCTTCTCCAACATTTTCCCTGTGACCCAAGGTTTCTTATTACTCTTACCTTCTCTGTATCCTATTGTTTCTTCTGCTGTTTCCTTTATACGGCTTTTTAGATGAGTCCAGTATTCATTACTATTTTCAGGTGCGGATTCTAAATTAGAGGCTTTCTTTTGAAAATGTTCTTCAAATTTTCTTTTTTCCTCTTCGTTCATAAGTTTTTCTATGTCAACCTATTTCGTCACTTGCCTTCTTCTTATCTTTTTCAGACGAATATTTACGTCGCCTATTAGTAGGACATGATCTGAATTAATATCCGCTCCTGGTAGAGTCTTTGCATTTTTTAAGCAATTTCGGTATCTTTCCTGTACGAGTATATAGTCTATCTGATATCTACTGTCATCCCTTGGGCATGTCCATGTGCATCGTCTTCTTTTATGCTGTTGGAATAATGTATTTCCAACAATCATTTCATTCCGTTTACAGAAATTTACCAAAGATTCTCCTCCGTCATTTCTTTTTCCCAGTCCAAATTTTCCAACCGTTTTTCCATCTTGTCCTTCTACTACTACTGCGTTCCAGTCGCCCATTAGGATTACACATGCACCCTTCTTCTCTTTCTCAACTATTTCTTCTATCTTCTCGTAGTTTTCTTCCACTTTCTCGTCTTCTAATCCACTATGTGGCATGTAAATTTGCACTAGCAGTAAGTCCAATTTTTTCCCTTGTAGTCTCACCATTATCATCCGGTCATCTACATAACACACTGATATCACTTTCTTTCACATGGTCCCAGTAGTACATCAACACCATGACTTCCTTTACATTCACCATTTGAATAAAACATTCTAAATTCATCACTCACCAACTCACCACTATTTCTCCACCTCACTTCTGATATTCCCATCACATCCACTCTGTTTCTTCTCATTACTTCCTTCAAGTTTTCCATCTTCCCCGCTTGAAGAAGAGTTCCCACATTCCATGATCCAATCCTCAATCTTCTTTTCTGTCGGTTGAGTTGCTTCATAATGTAACCTTCCTCAGTATCCCCCTACCGGACATCCGAATGGGGGGATAGTTTACGTCCGGAATCTTTTGCCGAGGAAAGATTCATCATGCCAAGTTTGCAGTTTTTCTTGGGAAAAGTAAATGCGGTAGCTTCCCGTTGTTTTACGCACGCCACTCTCTCTTTAGCATCTTAAAAGATCCCAGGGGGCCCCGCGTGGAGGTGAGGAGAGTGGATTTGACCAATTAGGCCCTCCGGACTTCAACGAAATTCACCGCAAGAGTTAAATATCAGTTCCATCAGGGTTTTTGACCCGATCAGAGACCGGGAAATCCTAATTAGCCTTTGCCCCCCTTACCTTATTCTATCATTTAATTTCTTTTAATTCCGTAATTTATTTAGAATACATTAAAAAAAATGGAAACAGAAGAGGTCCGCGGATAATCCGCAAAGCCGAAAAACCGCCTTCGTATAATCGGGAGTTTACTGTATATGAAAAAACTTTAGAAATATTTTCTTATTTCTTCATTTCCCCGAATCTTGCCTAAATGCTTCTTTATCTTCTCTAAACAGATGTTTTCCCAAATGCTTTATGAGTCTCCCTCGATCTCACGAAATCAATCTAGTTAATAAACAAATAATATTTGTTGAAGCTAATTGTGAAATGTATAATTTCAGTCTGAGCATCATGTTTAAAAGTTCCTTTTCTCGATTTATTTATTTATTTTAATGTCAGACGGCTTCTAAATTTATTATTTCAAATATTATTTCGTTAATTTTCAATTCTTTTTTTTAAACTGAAGCACTGTGTTTATTATTTGAATAGAAGAGAATTTCCAAGTTGCAATCCGTGTGACGTCATGCTTAAATAGAAAATATCGCATTTCCTATTACGAAGAGAAAAGTTGTAAAGCGATTAGATTATCTATCTAATTAATTTGAAAAAATGTAATCATTACATTTATTAATTTCTTAAAGTGTAAGTCCCTTTGGTCACGAAACGCAAGAGCCTTATTTCCCTTGAGCCCAAAGACCTGCAACGCCAGTTGTGGGGACCCTTTAACTTCAAGTTTAATAAAACACTGAATCCCCATTCCGAAATAAATACAAAAAATATTAAAATATTTCAGCTAACAAACTAAAGTTACGACTCAGGAATTGAACATTTGGAATCCTTCTGTCGCAAAAGATTATATTTACACTGTAATTAATATCTTCTGATATTAATAGAAATTAAATTCTGTTAAAAAACATCACTGCCGCATATAAGAATAGTTGATGAAAAAACTGCCGTCGCACAAGTTAAAAAAGAGGATTTTTTAAAAGGTTAAAAACATTTAAAAGATATTTAAGAAAGGAATCCTATGCCTGGTACATTATACCATTACATTACTTTCGAAATAGTCTGAAAAAAAAAATAAATTGGAATGAAGAAACAATTCAAATCTGTTTTCAAATGTTATTCACATTATATTTGATTTGTGTGAAACCTTTACTTATTTATTTCACCATGAAAGCCTGTATTCTGAACAGTAAAAAGGAATTAAATTCATGTAATAGTAAAATAACCTAGTAATTTTTTTTTTGTTATTTATATCTCATGTTGGCAAAACTGATTGTTGAGTATGTACAACTATTTTAAAATTATTCATTTATTAAATGTGTAATTTTAATAATTCAAATTATTATCCTATGTTTGAATTATCTATCCAAAATATAATAAGCTACAAGCAGATTATTTTGTTTCTTGAAAACACTTTCTTACTTTACTATCGTTCTTGTTTCTGGCAGTGATGTTTTTAACGGAATTTAATTTATGTTAATATCAGAAGATATTAATTACAGTGAAAATTGAATCCTTTGCTATAGAAAGATTCCAAATATTCACTTCCTGAGTCTTAACCAGGTTATGTGAAATATTTAAATAGTTTTTGAATTTAGTTAGGAATGGGGATTCAATGTTTCTTTGTTTGAAAAATAATTTAGATGTTAAATTTTGATATTCATTCGAAGAAAATTGTTATATTAGAATATCAAATAAGCAAATGACGTAGAAATCTCCTATGTCAAACTGTCCATATGTAGCACGTAGAAAGATCTAGGGGAAGATTTGTCAAAAAAATGTATGTGATGGAAGGCAGTTAACTCTATCGCGATCCGAAGGGACAATATATTTTTGTGCTTCGGTCACACCTTAGCTTTCCACAATAGCCGTACCCTTGGATTACGGATACGTTGTTCTATCTGCATTAACCAAGATTGTAAATGCTTCGGATTATAAGCCTAATGTCCCATTAACAGCTAATCAAGGATGATTAGTAAACTATGTAACGAGACCGTTAGGGTGTCTTATTTATTTTAACTTTTTCATATTATACCGACACTAATCATCCTTGTAAACTAATCATTTAGTTTACTAATCATCCTTGTACACAATCCACAAATTCAATTTTCCTTATTGACCAGCGTTATTCCTTCCCAAATTTTCACCAAAATTTATGCTACCATATACAAAGTGGTTATAATTAAAGTTGGCCTATTTAGAGCATCCTGGAGTTGCAACCAATAGTCAGAGAGACTAATCAAACTTTGTTTTATGATGTTAACGCAAAGTAAGATATATTAAAAATAAGCAGTATAAGCTTACTCAATGTAAAATCATGAAAATTGCATCGTTTACTTCATTGATAATTTAATTTGCTTAAGATTTTCAAAAATTATTTATTCTAGAATTCATTGTTAAATACGACCAATGATCATCTCTGTTTTTATAGTTTATGAAAGTATTATGGTTTAATCAACTGGATATTTTGATTCATTCTCGTTTAGTTGATAAATTACCCATAAAATAAATGATAATAAGTCAGAACTAAATTTTAAGGACACATTTTATAAGTGTTTCAAAATGTTTCTTGAATATCAAAAGTGCCCTACTCTCAGCTCTCTCTGGAGCTGTGAGTAATCAATTCTAATCAGCATATCACTAGAAAAATTGGAATATATGCTAATTAGATCTTGGGGAAGCGATTACGGATGATCAAAATATTGCGTCAAAGTTTCATGACCAGGCGAAAATATGGCGCTATAACCACTGTCTGAAACGCAAAGCTCCAATAATGAGATCTTATTATTTAAACTAAAGTAAAACCTCGTTAAGTCGTCACTCAAGGGACCAAACATTTTTGTCGACCTAAGCGGAGTGACGACTAAAGCGGAGTGGGCATTTTTGGAAAAAAACCCCACTGAACTACAATATTTTCATGAATTGCTGTAGGATTCGGCCAGTTATCGAGAATTAACTTTAAATCTACAAGTAATTCTCATTCATTTAATACTAAAGGCTGTCTGCCTTTTAATTGAACACAAGATAAGATTTTATAAGAGGTTTTCCAATGGGAAGTCGCGTTTCAGGAATGGTTAATTGGTTGGAGTATAACACAATCTGTAAATGGAACAAAGCTCCATATAAATAGTAGATAAAGTATGCAGATGATAGTAATATGGCATAAGTACAAAGAGACAATTTACAAAATTCTTTAAGTTGCATAGAAAAAAAATTGAAATTCACTTTGGAAGAAGAATTTAATGGAAAATTACATTTTTTAGACACAGTATACTGACCAAAAAGACTATTACAATAAATTACACGAGTATTAAAAGAATAGTAGATAATATACAAAATCAGAAATTGTGGAAAAATAAAATTTACACAATAAAAGAAATAAGTAGATACTAAATAGATTCTTTAAAGAAAGATTAGAAAAAGACAGTAAAATGTCAAAGTAAATATAATAAAGTCATGAAATTAGCATTAGAGATTAGTGTTAATAAATCAGTCAAAGAAGTATTTAGAGACAACAATATTAGAAAATTGGTATATTAAAGAGCCAATAAATTAATAAAACAGATAAAACAGATCTAATTTAATTAATGAGATCAATTATAGATTATAAAATTAAATAGGGTAGATTATAAACTTAAATGTAGGAATTGTGATAAAATCGATTATTGTAGCACAGGGAAAACTCTTAAAGAACGGGTATTAGAACACTTAAGGACTGATAAGAATGGTACTGCTTGCTCAAGCGATAAAGACTGGGTTTGGCACACTGCCAAAATAATGGAACAAGCCAAACAGGATAATTACATTCTAAAATTTTATTATACATGTATTTCTTATTCTGTGTGTGTGTATTTTCTTCTCGCGTTAATTTTAAACTGAATTTTGTGCAGTAATTTTCACTTTACGAATCTCTCCTTTATATGTCAATTGTTGCTGTTATTGTCGGCATATACTCTTCTCCCTTATTTTCATGCTGAGATAAAGTCGCAGCGACCAGTATATCACGCGACCTGTCTCTTTCGTCTGGCTAAGCAGTGGAGCAAAAATATCATATTGGGCTGATCATTGTAGGGAATTGAAGCATAGTCCGGACCTAAAAATAAAAATCTTATATTACATACCAAAAGAAAAAGAAAGATTAAAAATAGAATCTTGTATAATTAATCAATTTCCATGTACTAATGAAAATAAATCTTTAAAAGTCACTGACATAACATAAAGATTTTTTCGTAAATTAAATATTCATTTATCGCAAAAATAGTATAAGAATTGCGAGTTCTGTATTGTAAACACGGAATGTTTGTACGTACATGTTGCATTGTAAACATTTTTAAAATGTATAATAACAAATTCAGTTGAGGAAGAAGAAAGAGATTCTTGTCCTCAGTTATTCAATGTGAAGGAGTTTTTTGTTAAAGAAAATGAAATATCGTTGTTGTTAATAAAGAAATACATTTTAGGAGTATTGTGTATCTATCTATCTATCTATCCATCTATCTTTTCATCTATCTCTCTGATACTTTTAAACGAGACAAATATTGTAAATTTTATCTTGAAAATGGGCTGAAGGATTTTCATAAAATTATGAGATCACCTTTTTTCGGATGGGATAAAGTGATTTAGCTATGTCTGCATTTCCGTAAACTTCGTTAAAAGGGTAAATTTTGGGGCTGGTACCTTAATTCCAGGTTACGCAAGACTTCTCTGACGTAAATCTCCATTTCGTCCTCGAATATAGTTGAATGGAAGTTCTGCAACGTGTAACTTGATTAATTTATTTACTTTATTCATCAGAAATTCGTGTTCAGTACGTTTTTAGGTGTAATGAAGGAATAATTTTATTTTATCTATAATAAACAATAATTTTATTTTTACCTGTAATAAAATAATAATTACCTAATATTAATTTTTAATACTTTTGTCTTTCCCATTTTCCCGAAAGGGCGTTAAATCACCATCTTTAAGATTATGTATTGTAAAAACGAACAATGATCTGATGTATTCTTTTGGATAATATTCGCTATTAAGTTATGTTTTTTAGTTTAGAATAACAGTGGTCTAGGCACATATTTGATGTATATAGTTGAGTAGTAATATTTATTGAAGTTTTATTAATATTATTTGTGTAATCTAAATTATATATTTTTTTTTAAAATGTTTCATAGAGGTGGTACTCAAATTTTCTTCAAATTTTGGTCGGATCGTTATTCGTTGTTTTTTAATTTTTATTTTGTTCTTCAAATTTTTTAAATAAAATTAATAAAAATTTGAACTTTTGTAAGTAATTGAAAATGTATTTTTCAGTTTTGATATCCTTTTCTATGCATTATCTGTAAAATGGGAAAGAGAATTTGGAGATATTTCATTTTCTAATGATAAGATACAACAACATGAATTTCGGTTGTTTTTCTTTTAAGTTGGCGTTCTTATAAGTTGACTTTTTTTCTTTAAAGAATTAAACTCAATGTATTTACTGATTTACGAAAAAAAAAAAAAAGAAATTGCGTAAAGTGGGGTAAGTTTTTAAAAGTTTAACGTGCAGAAATATATATAATAAAGTAAAGAAATACAAAGCTGCACCTGAGTAAACAAAAGGTTGACGCACCCTGAGTTATCATATCAGGAATCTGGGACAGCTGTTTTGGCCTTATTAGGTTTCTTTAGCAAGATATACCCTTGATGGTAGCTCAGAGTGCGAGACAAATATGCGAAAACCATTTCAGCTCCCCGATAAGGCCCTCGAGCAAAGTCAACGCAACAATGATAAATAACCGTGCACCGCACGGCCTCAAATTCTTTGTCCCAGCAACCACCGTACTCAAAAAATTTAAGCAAGGATTGAGAACCCCAGAAACATCAGTTTTTAAAGTTTAACGTGCAGAGATATATATAATAAAGTAAAAAAATATAAGGCTGCACCTGATTAAACAAAAGTTTACACCCTGGGCTATAATGTCTGGAATCTGGGACAGCTGTTTCAGCATTGTTAGGTTTCTTCAGCCAGATATACCGTTGGTGGTAACTCAGAGTTTTTTGAGGTTCTCAATCATTGCTAAAATTCTTTTGAGCCCCTTGGTTGCTGGGACAAAGTTATTTTGAAGAAAAAGGCTTGAAAAAGCGAAATGATAAAATTTCGCGAAATATCGCCAGAATATTACAAGAATATTGAAGAAAGAAGATTTTTAATGGTTTTCCCATATTTGTCTCGCACTCTGAGCCACCATCAATGGTATATCTGGCTGAAGAACCCTAATAAGGCTAAAACAGTTGTCCTAGATTCCTGACATGATAGCTCAGGGTGCGAGAACCTTTTGGTTACTCAGGTGCAGCTTTGTATTCCTTTATTTTATATATATCTTTGCACGTTTAACTTTTAAAAACTTATCCCACTTTATGCAATTTCTTTTTTTTTATATATAAATCCGTAAATGCAATGAGTTTAATTCTTTAAAAGAAAAAAGTCAACTTATATGAAAGCCAACTTTAAGAGGACCAACTGAAATTCATGTTCTTGTATCTTATTATTAGAAAATGAAATATCTCCTTTCACTTTGTGGGGTAAGTTTGCCCATCAATATTGTTATTTCAAAGTTTTAACAACTACATCATGAATAAAATTTTTGAGGGCCACACCATCTTTGAAGAACTAAATGAAAGTTGTTGCATAAAGAAAGTACCATCAGAGAACATACTGGAAAGTGCATAATTTTATGTATATAAATTGAACGAAATTTATAATATTCTTAAATTAGTGTGGATGTCATGTTTGTTTTTATAAAATTTACAAAAATAAAACTTACAGCCCAATAAAATTGTAATCAAAAAGGGGGTGCCTTGCATGAAATAGGGTAGTAGGTTTCTTTTTTTTTATATTGTATGTGATAGTATCGAGATGCCAAATCCAATTTTTCGACCTCGACGATCTTCCGGATCTCCCGCAAAAAACGTTAAAACTATCAAAATTTCGCACTTTTTTTAGGTTTCGCCAGTTTTAACCATGAAAGAGCACTTTTTCAACAAAGACAATTCCATACATTTTAAAAGTACATAAAATTTGCTACAATCTAAGACCAAATTGGTTTATATAAACCTAATGGTTTTTGAAATAAAGCTTTTCAAAGTTTGTCAAAATTTCCATCTATGCTATTTTTCAAGTATATAATAATAATATTCAATTGTTTTATTATTCAATTGGCTTTAATAATCCCACTCAAGTGGTTCAATGGGTGTCAATTATTTGTGAAACAAAGAAATAAGAATTACAACAAAAGGTAAACAAAGTATAACTCGAAATTGGTGGGTGGTTTATTGCTAATTATCCGTTCTTCAAAGTCATTGTTCCAATAGGAAGATATATTCCTAGTTTTATACTTGATAATTTGATTTTGAAAAAATAATATTTGTGGAAGAAAATTATTTTCCGTATTGATAGGTTCATCATCATCATCATCATCATGATGTGCGATCTTCGTATATACGAAGTTACGCGGTCTACGGAACCTAGTGACCCCCGAAGGGCGAACCCCTAGAAGCCGTAGATATACTAGGGAACAGATACTGGGGGTGGTTTCCCGTTGCCTTCCCCCAGGACGCCATTAAGGAATGACGTCAGACCAGAGAGAAAGTGAAGAAGAGGCTGGACAACACAGGAAAGGAAATTGAAACAGCCATGCCCTTGCCGGGATTCGAACCCAGGAACTGGCGCACTGGACGCCACGGCTGGCCGCCGCCGAGACCGCACGACCACACCAGCATGGCATAGGTTCATAGTTTTTTTTTTTTTTTTTTTGTTGTTGTTGTTATTGTCGTTTCTTTTTATTGAATTGTTTTAGCAATAAATAAATAAATGCAAAATAATTATTAGCTTTGGTGTTTCTATTTTATATTTCCATACAAAATTTGAGTTAATTTATTAGCATAATTTTATCATTTTTTCAAAATATCATCAGGATTTAGCAGGTTTTTAACGAGCGCCTAGCAGGTCTCTGATTTTGAAGTAGTGGTTATTGTAGGTGAGGAAATAGACTTGTTGGTAATCGTCACTGGTGGCCTCACGGATCCCACACAAAATAACATCTACCTTGAGAAGTGCGGAAGAGGCAAAACGATAGATGTCCTCTACTCAACCACCTCAATATCTTCAGACCGTCATCTCATCCTTTTCACAGACGCCTTCAGTGGATGTGATTCTACTTCATGCTTTTTCGGTCAGGGAAAAGACAAGTTGCTTGAAACAATTCAAAAGAATTCAGACCTTTGAACCATTTGAGTGGGATTATTAAAGGTTTGAGGCCTATTGTATAATATTATTATATACTTGAAGAAATAGCATGGATGAAAATTTTGACAAACTTTGAAAAGCTTTATCTCGGAAACCATTAGGTTTATTTAACCAATTTTGGTCTTAGATTGTAGTAAATTTTATGTACTTTTAAAATGTATAGAATTGTCTTTGTTGAAAAAAGTGCTTCTTCATGGTCAACACTGGCGAAACCTAAAAGAAAGTGCAAAAGTTTGGCAGTTTTAACGTTTTTTGGGGGTGTTTCGAAAGGTCGCCGAGGTCGAAAAATTGGATTTGGAATCAAGGTACTATCACATACAATATAAAAAAAAAGGAATCTACTTCCCCATTTCATGGGCTATTATATTATATATTATAAAAGCGTTATTTTGTCTGTCATAAGACTTTATGTTTTTCCAATTTTTGTGACCAAACTATAAGAGATAGAGTGGTCATGTAAAAGGATAAAATGTAGATCTTTTTAAGACAAACAAAATGCTACAAAAATCTTTCGAAAAAAGTTTTTGGTTTCCAAGATGGCGCCTTTTAAAGGGTCAAATTTTGACTTTTTCTCAATTTAAACGAAAAGTATAAAAGATGGAAGAGAACATTATATTGAGAAAATGTTGGTATTTGAAAGTTCTATCGAACGATATATCAGTTATTCACAAACGCTTCAGCGTTTGCAAGATACATGCAAAAATGTGAATTTTCGGTGTGTGACGCCGACCCGCAATACATCCGAGTTATTCGGAGAAGCTACAACGGGCTGGGAAGTTATATATTCTCCGACGATAGCAACATTAATTTGCTAAATAAATAAAGTTTTTTTTTTTGAATGCTATATATGCAAGGGTTCCAGAGCGAAGCGACGGTACCCGGCTATTATTATTATATATTATAAAAACGTATATTATAAAACGTTATTCTGTCTGTCATTCTGTAAGCAAAATGCTAAATTACAAATTACTAAAATGTTCCTGAAATAGAGAATCTATTCATAAAAAATGAAAATATATTAAACAACTGTCCAACTATACTGATTGGCGACGTAAATATAGATATTTTCAAAATGAATAAAAACAATATAGTACACAAATGTGTAAAACTTATGTGCAATAATGGTTTCAAAAATCGTCTTTACGGAACAATAAGAAACTGTACAATTCATGGAAATACGAAAACAAATATAGATCATATTTTCATAAATAAACATGATATCAAAACACCAGGAATAATATGTAAAAAACGAATCGGATAAGAGTTGAAAATGAGAAAATAACACATCCAAATATAATCTATAAAGAACTAATCAATGATGTTAACAAAACAAAATTCATGAAAATCTAGATATATAAAAAGAAAAGTCCTGACTCACTCACTCACTGACTCATCAACGCTCACCCCAAACCCTTGGATCTAGAAAGCTGAAATTTTACACAGAAGTTTCCTTTATGATGTAGACAAGGAATAAGGCCGGATTTTTCGAAATTCGGGATAGGGAATAATCTAGCAAACTGACGATGAAGTGTATGACGGCAACCCCAGGTGTGTGTCGCCAATCCGCAATACACCTGAGTTAAGTGGAGAAGGGCACAACGGGCTGGAAAGTCGTTTATTCTCCGATCTCAATATTAATTTGCTAAATAAATAAATAAATATATACGCAAGGGTTCCGGAGCGAAGCGACGATATACATGATATACATGATATACATGATATTACATGTATATCAATAAAATAAATGAATATATATTTTATTGATATACATATATTTCTATGTTTTTGATTATATTTCGGTTTTGTCTTGAATAAAATAAATATTTCATGATTTGGAAAGATTAATAATCACAAACGAAATGTTCCATATTAGTCAAAAAATATAAACACAGGATCCAAAAATTAGAAAGAAAAAAGGAATTCAACATCGATAATTTAAAAAAAATAAAATCCAGTTTTTACTAAGTTACTCTTATTACTATCCTATAAATTAGTCAACAACTGAACAGGTATCTAAGATGTTATATTTTCTCTCTTTATTTTCCCAGGAAGATGGAATTCTAGATAGGTAAATGTATTCATAATTTGTTTAGAGATTCAGCATACAAATTCTCCTGTAATTCAAAAGCACTAATACTCTTTGTATGAAAAGAAATACGAAACAACATTAAAGAAGTCGTTATTAAAATAAGTTTTATTGATTTTTTAGTTATTTTCCCTGTCTTTTTATTATTCTTGCTTTGTCAGAATATCTAAAGCCTGCTCCTCCTTTATTTTAATGAAAATTCTTTATGAATTTATGGTTTGAGATAATGCTTCAATTTTTTAATACATTTTTTAATGTATCATTACAGGCATTTCTGGCCTTGTATGGGTGGTTAGGCTTTGGCTTTTTGTAAACATCGGGACTAAATTGAAACTAGATGATAAATCCATAGGTTTGCTCGCCTTTAATCCTCGGACATGAAATCCGGAACCCAGTCTTTCAGCTACTATATGGATAGTTTCGTAATTATCATTAATATTTTTCCTCTTATTTATTACAAGGATTTGGTTATAATAATGTACATGAAATAAATCCAAATTTTATATATCATATAGAGATTGTTGAGAAATACTGGAATTGAAACACACATAATTTTGATATTTACGTGATTCTAAAATACCTATCTCAAGAAAATGGATGTAAAATAGAGATAAAAAAATATTAAATTCTAAAATATATTCTAGTGTTTGTAAGTCAGAAGTTATCAAGGGATTTGAGACGGTAATTCCAACTATCTGAGGAAATGGTAGAGGTAATTTCCTTTACAACTCTGGGATTTTATATTTTTCAGTGGATAGTAATCCATGAAATGCTCTTAGGCTTAACTCGTGAAAGTTTTTGAAGTATTCTGTGACGGATATTATTTACGAATATAAATCGAATTAAGAAGCAGAACTATTCAGTTTTCATGTAAATTATATCTCAAAATCATAAAAATATATTTTTGTTATTTCTTTCTTCATTTTAAGAATTAATGCATTTTATTCTAAGAGGAAAAAAAAAAAACAGAATGTACAACTGGGTACAATATTATAGTAATTTTTTTTTCAAGACACAGACACAAGGATACAAAATAGTTTAAATTATTTTTTATTAAAATACTTTTCATTAAAATTCCTGACAGAATTAAATTCACTCACAATTACGTACTGTTCTTCTATCACTATAATGTTCTGGATAAAAGTCTTCTTCACAGTATCACAAGACTAGAACCGTACAAAGTTAATGTTCTCGCAAGTAACAATTGTTCGCTTCACTAATTTCACTTATTAAGTATTGACTTGATATTTATTATTCTTGATAATGATGCACACTAATTTACCAATCAATTCTGCTTAGTAAGGAATACTTTTACAAACTAATACATTTAAAATTCACTAAAGAAGCACTAATAATTCATATCTTCTTTCTTAAAATTAATAGAATTAACTGAAGCACTATTTGAAGATATTTCGCACTTAATCACTGCTATAATTTGTAGCTAAAATCTTCTTTTACTTGTTTGATAATTAGACCTTATAATTATCGATTAACAAGTTCGGCTTGCAGTTAAAATAATCTCTTATTAACTTTTTTCTTCATTTATTAACTTCACTTATTAATGGTTGTCTTCTTTTATTAATTTCACGCCGGAATTAACTTATTCTTTCCGCTCTATCCTAATTTCTTTACAGGAAAAAATATCAGGAGTTTCTGTTTTCCTCCCTTTTGGTACCTGACATTTCAGTACCTCGGGAAGAATTATTAATGTAGTGAATGTTCGACTGAGTTTCTTCATCACTTTGTCATTTTCAATTCGTCCATCACATGAACTCTCACAATGAGTGAAGTTAGAGGATGTTTATTAGTTTGGTGATTTCTTGTTTACTTAAGATACGTTTTATTAATGTGTAAGTTATGTTCACTGTCATCACATCTTTATTGTTTTATATGTGGATTGTTTTATTGAAAGAGAATATATATGTTGTGGTTAACCATTAATGTTTTTTGTCTGCGTATTATTTCGGGGGTTGGGTTGGTTTTCAAACCAGCAACTTCACCCTTTTAGTCCTAACAGTGTTTTCGTTTTCTTCTATCTCTGTTAAAGAATTTCCAGTATACGACGACTTTTCCGTAGAACTTCTATTTCAAAGCTGACAGTCAGACTTTGATCTCTTCAATGTTGTTGACGTTTATTAGATGCAGTTTGAGAGTCTCTTTTCAGTAAATAAAACATTCCTCGATTATTTTTTTTATTTTATTTTATCTTTGATCGGAATTGATATTCATTAATCCTTTATATTTAATAAATAATCTTATATTTACCTTGATTATCGTCTGCAAATTGTTTATTTGTCATGAGGAACATAATGAGCAATATCACATGACTCGCTCAAACTGATACTGTTAGTGTGAAATAAATGTGTTTTTGAAAATTCTTTTTTCGTTTTCGTTTCATATAGCTCTCAAAGCGACTCCTAGCGGACGACTTTGTAACTAATTTCTTTTTAAAGGAATCGTTGAGCGCATCCTCGAATAGTATGTGTACAACTTTTGTTGTCTCTACAACTATTGCTTGCAGCTTCAGGATGCTCTAAATAGGCCAACTTTAATTACAACCACTTTGTGTATCATAGCATATATTTTGATGAAAATCTGGGAAGGAATAACCCTGGTCAAGTATAAGGAAAATTGAATTTGTGGAGAGTGTACAAAGATGATTAGTGAGCTATGTAACGAGACCGTTACAGTGTATCGGTAGAATATGAAAAGTTACAGATAAATAAGACACACTGTAACGGTCTCGTTACATAATTTACTAATCTTCCTTGATTAACCGTTAATTAGATAATAAGCTTATAATCCGAAGCTTTTACAGTCTTGGTTAATGCAGATAGAACGACGTATCCGTAATCCAAGTGTACGGCTGTTGTGGAAGGGTAAGGCGAGACCGAAGCACAAAAATACATCGTCCCTTCGGATCACGATGGAGTAAATTGCCCTCCATCAGATACAAATTGATAACTTTCCCCTAAATCTTCCTACGTGCTACTTTGAAAACCGAATTGAATTGTTTTTTAATTCCACAATATTTTAATTCAGAAGATTTCGAAAATAATGTAATAAAAATTACATTTCTATTGGCTAGCTCAATGACGTCACATGGATTGAAGTCAAGAGTGGATTGCAGAGCAATTTAATGGTCTAACTCAAAATACCACAAATTAAATTTTTAAAGTATTTAAATTTTCTGCCGATTAAAAGTTTTGAAGTACAGTGTAACCTCCTTTAACGGAGACCCTGAATAGCGGAAACCTCTAATTAGCGGACATTATTGCGGGTCCCAGTCCCTTACAGTAGGATATTCCATATTATTCACTCCGAATAGCGGACACTCTGAATAGCGGATAGTTATTTTAACAGTAAAAAAAAAAAAAAAAAATTTTTTTCGATTAACATTTCGACAAACACATCATGGTTGTATTCACATCGGTGCCCCAGACATTGATACATTGTATCGGTGTTTCACCCCCCCCCCAATACATCGATACAGTGTATCTCTGTCCCATGATTCAATGCACGAATCTGAGGCCCCTTTTTTCACTGCATTTGCTTTGTAAATGTCAATACCTCATAAAGCTATCCTATAAACGTGTTGATTAAATTTAGTGCGAATTAAAATGGCGTCAAAAAGGAAGAGATTGGCACTGAAAGAAAAAATTGATGTTCTTGAAGTTGCTGAAAAAGAAAAGCTGAGTGTGCGTTGCCTTTCTGAACATTTTAAAGTTGGAAAAACTCAAATATGTGAACTTTTGAAGGACAACGATGAGATTAGAAAAATGTGGATGGTGAATTCAAACGAAAATTCGAAGAATTTGAACTTTCGTAAAACTGAAACAAGCAAAATTGACAAAGTGGTCATAAAATGATTCCGCTCTGCCCATGCAAAGAACATTCCTAGAAGTGGCATTTTATTTACAGAAAAAGCCAGAGATTCGGTCAAATATTGGGATTGGACATGTTTAAGGCATCAAATGAATGGCCAGAAATTAATTTTCTATATACTGTCATTATTTTTTCATTATTTTAAGCAAGACAAACGGATTAGCACTCATTTATAAAGGAATATAGTAAATAATTGTTCATATTCTCTCATATCGCAATGGTAATTGAAGAAATTTAATTAAGATTGTACCTAATTTTTCATTAAATGACATGCCATAAGCTTAAAAATGAAAAAAAAGATAGTCCTTCCCAATAGCGGACACCTCCCAATAACGGACGAAACTTCCGGTCCCGTGACTGTCCGTTATTCGTAGGTAACACTGTATTTAATATTTCTCCAGATTGAAATATTATTTTTTCATCACTCACTTACGATTATTTAGAAAACAACTGCAAAAAAATAATAAGATTTATTGATTTTTTTTTTATCTCTAATCGTAACATCAATTTACTTTCCTTAAAAAATATCTTGGTAAGTACTTTCTTCATGTATTTAATAGAGAAATTTTCATTGGCAAAATGTCATATCTAATTAAGAAAGAGTCTACACTGTAAGGAAATTCAAAGTTTCTCTAGACTAGGGTAATTCTTTAAAAAATTTAAATTAGTTCAACTCTCTTTCAGTGAAAATGCAGGGTTTCCTCGTTCAAAAATCAACTAAATAAAATGATTAAAATAACCCAGGTTCTGAGCTCTACACTTTTTTTTTGGTTGATATAAATCAATATACATATAAAACACCGCAGAATAACTAATAAGATAAAATCTTTTAAAAGTTCACAGACCGAATATCATTTTTACTATTTAATAAATTATTAAATATAACAAAATAACAATTTTTTTAAAACGGTGAAAAGAACTTAAAATTAGGATAAAAATCTTTACAACAAACAATTGTTTATTTTTAAAATTGTTTGTTATAAATATTTTTAACATTACTTTAATGTTTGTATGTCGATGTTCCTTTCATCATCTAAATCAGTGATCCCCAATCCCCGGTCCACGGACCGGTACCGGTCCATAGATCATTTGGTACCGGTCCGCCCTAGCTCAGGGCTCCCATTGATTTAGCGTTCTGGTGAGTTAAAATGTTAAATCACTTTATATTCATTTTTTGGTGTAACTGCATTTCATTTTGAAGGCATGTTTAAATATAAGTAAATTATAATTATTAAAACAAAACAATCTAAAATATAAACAATCAACGCCCCCCCCCTCCCAACCAGGGCCGCGGTAAATTTATCAAATGTTGACCGGTCCGCGGCGATAAAAAGGTTGGGGACCACTGATCTAAATCAACGATTTATTACAACAATCGTAAAAAATCACTTATTTATACTAAATAACCCCCCCCCCCCAAAAAAAGGAAAATAAACATCACGAATTTTATCACCTTTTTTGTTTTGTATTGTTTTCTTGTTTTATAATTTTACTGATCTTTATGGAAAAAGAAATCAATCTAGTTAAAAACTAATTTTATTTTGTAATATTTGTTGAAGCTGATTGTGAAATTTATAATTTCTGTCTGAGCATCATGTTTGAAAAGTTCATTTTCTCGTTTTGTTTTGTTTTTTTTTTAATGTCAGACGGCTTATAAATTTATTATTTCAAATATTAATTTGTTAATTTTCAATTTATTTTTTTAAACAGAAGCACTGTGTTCATTATTTGAATAGAAGAGAATTTCCAAGTTGCAATCCCTGTGACGTCATGCTCTAATAGAAAATATCGCGTTGCCTACTATGCAGAAAAAGTTGAAAAGCGATAACATTATCTACCTAATTAATTTGAAATAATGAAATCATTACATTTATTAATTTAAAAATTAAACAAATTGCAAAGAATGGCCCAAATTTACTCATTAATTTAATTGTTCAAAATGTTTAAACTCAATTTTTTAATTGCAAAGAATAGTTAGTTGGGGGCCACAACCGCTTTGAAGAACTAACTGAAAGTGTTTCGATTAGAAATGAAGAAAAAGTGGTATTTCCTTCTCTTAAACTACGATAATTTTTTAGTATATACAAATCTCATAAAAACAATCATAATTATCGTATATTTGTGATGATGTCTAACGGCATTGAAAAATACGAAAATTAAAAGGGAGCTGGGGTTCCAAATCCAAACGGTAGGAAATATAATATTTGAGCATAACAATGTCACATGGATTGCAACTTGGAAATTCTTTTATATTGAAATAAAGAATAGATTGCTTCAGTTTTGAAATAAAACTCAAAAATATTTTGAAAATTAGCGAATTTATAAGCGGTCTAACACAAAAATAAATAAATAAAACGAAAAAATTAACTTTTCAAAGATGATACTGGGACAGAAATTGTAAATGTGACATTTAGTTTCATCAAATATTACAAACTAAAATGAGTTTTTAACTACATTCACTTAGTTTTCAATAGAGACAAATGAAAATTAAAGTAATAAAATGCTAGCAAAGAAATTGAAAAAAAAACGAGGAAACCCTGCATTTTCACTGAAAGAGAGTTTAGCTAATTTACATTCTTTAAAGGATTACCGTAGTCTAGAAAAACTTTGAATTTCCTGACAGTGAAAACTTTTTCTTAATTAGATATAACATTTTGTCAATGCAATATTTCTATTTTAAATACATGAAGAAAGTACTTACCAAGATATTTTTTAAAGAAAGTAACTTGATATTACAGTTAGAGATAAAAAAAATTCAAATTCATTAAATCTCAATTAGCCAATAAAAATCGTTTTTACGGCGAAGTCACCCTTCTATCTTAAATAAACCTTGTGAATTTCTGAAAAACCTCCCGCATTTTTCTGAATGTTGTGCAAAATCTCCTAAATGTTGACTAAGAATAGAATTCAAAATTGAATATCTTTTCTGTAATTTTTATTATATTACTATCGAAATCTAATGCATTAAAATATTGTAGAATTAAGAAACAATTCAATTCTGCTTTCAAATATCATTCACATTATGTCTCAATCCTGTGAAACCTTCACTTAATTTTTTCTCCATGAAAACATGTATTCTAAATGTAAAAAGGAATTAAATTCTTATAATAGTAAAATAAATATTTACACCTTTTCCTCTACTTTTTATGAAAACTGCAATTAGTAATAACAAACTCTAATGACAGAGTGTGAAATGATTTTAAATACTTCTAAAAAATTTCTAAAAAAAATACAATTTTCATTGAGAATTTTTTTGTTTGTGCATCTGATCAGGGTGTTTGGCGCCAGGTATAATTTAACCTGCCCCTTACCTTGCTAGCCATACGAGAAGGTTCTTTGCTCCTTATACAGACTAAGGTTAAGCACGATAATATTATACAAGAGTGTTTTTTTCACTAATTGTTTGATTAAATAGTGCTGTATATTTAAATTTTTTTGTCGAAAATGTGAAAGTCAATTGTTTAATCCAAAACAATTTAAATTATTGGATGGTAAGTTATTGGAAATATTTGTTCTTACTATGACAAAACTTAAAATCTTTGTAGTATTGATAGTTGCTAATTCCCAAAGGTAAGATACATTCATATTGTAGTGAGTTTTAAAGTTATTTTTATAGTTGTATCATAGTTTTATCGTTATTTTATCATTTGTATTTCTAGTTATTCCGTTTCTCTGTATTCTAATCTTTATTATTCAATTTCTGTGTAATTATCTGTTGATCTGTTTATTTTTGAATTTCAACGGTTGTGGCATCTTTTAATTCACTTTTATTTAAATCACAACGGTTTAAAAACCCGTTGTGATCACATGTCATTTAAAGCACCCAATCATTTTGTAAATGCCACAACCAATCAAATCCTTTTGTACATAGTCTTTAAATACCGATGTTAGCTGTAAATAAACAAAACAGAGTCGAACAGATGCAGATCCAACAAGTCTAAGCCTCCTTTACTTAACCACGAACCAGACACGTCGAAACACACCACATATTTTGCTGCCGAAACCCCACAATATTTAGATTCGAAAGAAGATCCCATACTGAATCAGCAAATTCTGATGTTTAATTTTTTTGTCATCGCTGTTATTGTTGGGTGATCTTCAAAGCGTGGAACAGGACTGAGCATGAACTTGTTGTATTGATATCGATTATATTCACTTCACTGGCTATTGGACTACTAAGGTATAACTTCACTCGGTCATAAATCTACAAATTAAAAAGATGGGAAAGATAATCAGAAAAATGTGTTATTCAGAAATAGAGAAGCTATTAACAATCAGACAGATAAGCTATAATCACCACCATATACAATAATCCTGCTGTAAAATCAAAAACAAATTGAGATCACAAGTACCAAAAGTCATGTTAATGGAAATTAGGAAAAGTGGATTTTAAAGTACGGGTTTAATCATGAAAAATTAAACTGGTCTAAACATAAATTGAAACTTTAAATTAGAGATATTTGATGTAATCAGTACGTTATTATATGAATTACTGGAAGGGCATTGGTTAATGATGGCCCTTAAAATTAATTCAAGAAAGATTCATGCGACCACTGGAAAGAATGATTGTTTCCAATGATTAAGTGCGATTTTTAGGGATTGATTCGATAAATTAACGTTATTGAAGCATAGTTTATGCTAGTTATTTACCATGCTCCGGATTACAATTAAAATCAGAAATCTCGGTTGTCGTAGATTCTAAAAAGAAGTTTTTAAAAATTTAATCTCTCAGTTTTCTACTAAACATGAGACCTAGTATAATTTACGATCTATCAAATGTAGCAAGTTGAAAATGGCTATCTGAAACGAAAGTGGTTATGTTAGATCGAGGTTACCATATTCGTTCTCAGCATATTCGATTCAGTATATATAAACATTAAATTTGTTCAATTATCACTTATTTCCTGGCAACGTCAGTGTTTGGAAAGTCGGATTTTACTTCCATATGTACAGGAATTCAATGATAGATAAATTATGGATCTCAGACACACGGAGTTTGCATTGTGAGGATAAAAGATACACACTTACCACGGAGAACTATAATGCATATTCTTCCTTTGCATAGGTAGAAATAAGTTTACTTATTCAAGAAATTTGTCATGTTTATTCTATATCAATGTGAATTTGATCTTTCTCATCAATCTTAATCTCAATAAAGGAATTCCCTTCTTTGTATTTGAGTTTTCTTATGAAAAATATTGAAAACTTTATTCTGAATTATGATCTCAAACGCTCTAATAAATCCTAATTAGTTTTCGTGATTATATGTTGCCTAGTACATCTGAAATGATTCTCAGATGAAATAATACAATGACAAAACCCTCATGAAATTAGATATCACTGATGAGTGAAAAACACAATAAAGATTAGAATATTCAAATAAAGTCGTTACTATCTCGAAAACATGCAAAGTTTTTAATCTATAGCTGTTTAACTTTCTTTTAAATTTAAATTGGGTTTTTCCATGTTACTTAACCATTAAATAAAGAAAAGTCTGTCTCTGGAGGAAATAACTGCAGAAAAATCCGCGAACACAACCGGGACTTGAACCCGGGATCTTCCAGTCCTCAGTCTAGAGTCTACACCACTGGACTACTGGACTCCTTTAAATTATATGAAAATACCAAAATAATGTTATTAACACTTTAATATGAATTTAAACGAGAAACCATAAAGAGATCGAAGTAGACTGTCTTTGAGAATAGCCTTTTGAAACAGGTACTAAGTAGTAACAATGCGCTGCGAGGCAGCAACGTACAAAGTGTATGTAAGACCAGAAAATGACTGCATTATAATTACTGCTGGAGCTAGTACTACTAATTATTATTATTACTACTACTACTACTATTATTACTGCTGCAAGTAGTACTACTACTGCTACTACTATTATTGCTACTACAACTAGTACTACTACTGATACCAAGACATATAACAATAATACTAATAATAATAATAAACTCCTTACCTCCTGCCTTCCAGACAAAATTTACAAACACATCGAGACACATAACATTCTTTCCGAACAGCAGAAGGGCTGTCGCAGGAATTTCCAGGGTTGTAAGGAGCAACTCCTTATTGACTCTGTAATCCTGCGCCAGGCGCGCGCGAAGAATAGGAAGTTACACATTGCGTACATCGACTGCAAGAAGGCATTTGACTCAGTCCCCCATTACTGGCATTTACACACTCTTAAACTCTACAAAGTACACCCCGAGATCACGGCATTCTTGGATGCCATGATGAAGAGTTGGAACACAACATTACACCTACGCACCTCCAACACCTCCATCACTACAGTCCCCATTCCCAAAAGCAGAGGTATTTTCCAGGGAGATTCCTTGAGTCCTCTTTGGTTCTGCCTCGCCTTGAATCCATTAAGGCACATGCTTGACAATACAAAACACGGTTATAGGCTTACCTCAGGCACTCTGACACCATACAAAATCACACACTTACTCTACATGTATGATATTAAACTCTACGCCACAAACAACGAAAAACTTACTAATTTACTATAAGTCACAACACAGTTCACCAAAGACATTGGGATGGAATTTGGAATCGACAAATGCCGCACGCTACATATAACACGCGGGAAGACTTCGAATTTGGTTGGTTTTGAACTGGACCATGGGTTGGCCATCCAATCCATGGAAGAGGGAGAGACCTACAAGTACCTGGGCTTCCAGCAAGCGCGCGTCATTGACAATGCAAACATCAAAAACGCCCTCAAAAAAATATACTGTGCTCGCATTCACAACATCCTCAAAACACAACTCAACGCAAAAAATAAAATTAAAGCCATTAACACTTTTGCAGTCCCCACACTAACATATTCGTTCGGTATAATTCCATGGACAAACACTGAACTCGAAGCACTAGAGCGCACAACACGCACCACATTCACGAAACACAACATGCACCACCCTAAGTCCGCTACGGAAAGGATGACTCTTCCCCGCAAGGAGGTAGGCCGAGGATTCATCAATCTCATCACCCTACACGAAAAACAAGTACACACACTTAGGAAACACTTCCACCAAAGAGCACAACACTCCACATTCCACTCAGCCATTGTCAAGGCTGACACACACTTCACACCCCTGGATCTCGCAAACCCTTCTCTAACACTCATCACTCCCGATACCCACACACAGCAGCTGCTTGAATCATGGGCTCGTAAGGAACTCCATGGCAGACATCGCCACGATCTCAGCCAACTCATGTCGACATGGAAGCGTCGAGCAGATGGATGACGAGTGGTGAACTGTTTGGGGAGACCGAAGGGTTCATGATCGCGATACAGGACCAAGTCATTCCCACACTCAACTACAAGAAACACATTCTACATGATGCAAACACACACGACGACAGATGCACAAAATGCCACACTATACATGAGACGATCGACCACATAATATCAGGCTGTCCCCTTCTCTTCCAAACAGACTACCTCCACCGACACAATCAGGTAGCGTGGATCGTTCATCAACAGTTAGCACACAAACACTCACTTATTAAGAACACGGTCCCATACTAGAAGTACACACCACAAAGCGTACTAGAGTCACCCGCACATGAGCTGTACAGGGGACCGTCCCATTCACACAGACAAAACTATACATCAGAACAGACCTGACATTGCACTTGTTGATAAGGTCAACAAACAGACTTATCTCATTGATATTGCAGTTCCCATCAGCCAGAACATGCAGAAAACTCACGCTGACAAGATAAGTAAATACACAGACCTAGCACACGAGCTCCAGAAGCAGTGGATCCAGGACCGAGTACGTGTTGTACCCATCATCATGTCCGCTACTGGTCTGGTGCCTCACACATTGCATCACAGCCTCAGCACACTAGGACTTCATAAAAATACTTATGCACAACTCCAGAAAGCTGTGATACTCAACACAACACGCATAGTTAGGAAATTTATGGACACAAACACACATCCTAACTATTCTTCCAAACCTTTTTTTTTATATACACTTGGCAATATGTGTTTTGGTCCTTGACCCGCCATATTGTCTTAGCTGGGGAAACCCATGGTTTGAAACTTTTTCGATAATAATAATAATACCTGATATATACAAATAGCAATACATACTAAAAGTACGCTATTTCAAATCCTTTTTCTGATCATTTCTAGATGAAAAGTAAATGAGTTGTTACTGTGTAAAGTTTTCTTAAGTGTTGAATGTTCATTGCAATTTATATTATCGGTGCATTTTCCTTTTGCAGGTTGTACTTTAATCCTTCTTAAACGACCTGATGATTTTTTGTGCTGTAGAAAAGAAGAAAAGATAGGTCTCTTCATTTTAAGGATGTACCTGCAAGATAAGAAATGGAAAAATGTCTTCAAGTTCAGCACCTACATATTTAAAAAAAAAATCAATTCAGAGTTTTATACTAAACCGAAAACATACATTTTCTATTTATTCTCTAAATTTTACTTTCTATCAAACGCTTTCATTTCTAAAAATGACAATTCTATTGATTGGCATAGAAAACTCATTGACGTTGAAAACTTCAAGCCTTTGCAATTCAATGATCAAGTGTAATTTCAAGCAATCCTGTAGAGCTTAACTAATATTATTACTCAAAATTAATTATATATGCTTGAAATATAATCTCTTATTATTTAAAAGTGAAAGATTAAATAAATTTACCATAATAATTATGACTTCGCCGATTTAGGCTATAAAAGTAGAGGCGCTGCCTCGTTCTCGTGAGAAGAGTAAAGTTCAGAAGATTCAGCAGCAATTCTCATTATCTATAAAATCAACTCCTTGAAACTGGCCATAAAAAGAGCATTAAAACTTTGCAGCAATGATTGTTTATTACGTCAAGAATTAAATAATATAAGAAACATCTTTAGTAATAATGATTATCCAATGAAAGTCATTAATCATCATATATCCAAGCTATTAAAATCAGAAAAGTTTATGACTTATAATATCACGAAAGACAAAAATAATGATAGATAAGTGTCCATTCCTTTCGAAGAAAAATTAAATAAAAAATTAAATCCCATCTTGAAGCAGTTTAATATAAAAACGCCAAAGAAAGCCTTGGGCAATATACTCAGAGGTAATCAATTAAGAAAGAAAATTTAGAAAAAATGGAGGTGGTTTATGGCGTCAAATGCAAGAATGATAGTGACACACGCGTATATGTAGGAGAAACCAAGAGGGGTCCTCACGCGCATGAAAGAACATGAAAGAGCAGGGAAGCAAAATAATTCACAATATCTCTCTGCTGAACATTGCTATAAAACTGGACACGTTTTACTGACAGAAAACCGATTATTTTTGCAAGGGAGAGAGATTGTTACCTACGAAAATTTCATGAGTCATTAATAATTAAGACACAAATATGTTACGCAGGCATATCCATACAAAATGCTTTAAAGTATGCTCTAAAATAGTGATAATGTTAGTTACTTTGTTGAGTCAATGAATACCAAGATTGGTTAATGATATTCCTTACATTGTTAGTATTCTTATCTTTGTTTAGGTTTATGATTTGTTCCTTTTTAAGATGTTTTATTTCAATTTCAACCTCTGATGGCGAGGAAAACCTCGAAACATGCTATGGCGTATTATACATTATTATTTTTGAAGCTCTTGTGTCTATGATCCTTTTCTCGTTATATGCTACACAATATGAAGATTAATTCTTTCTTTAAACTTGGAAAGCCAATTCCCGATAAGAGAGGCCCCACATTCTTGCCTATCAACCACTTCCATGTTTCAAAGCTTTAACTAATCCGATGTCGGACTCCGATATTACTACTTCCATTGTTGTTACTGCTTGTACTTCTACTAGAGTAGGCATTACATTCCTTACCTGTTCTTCAGATGTTAAAGGTGGTGATTCTGAGGTGTTTCCCCCCGTTTACGCCTTTCAAAGTCCTCCAGGATTTTAAAAATACCTTTACCGACTCCTCTATTTGATAAACCTTTTGCTTGGCAAATTCTGAGGTACTTCAAAGATCCATTTCATAACTTGAGGGTCTATGATACGATTCAACACCCTACAACAATTAGTACTAACTTCTTGTTTAAGGCGTTTAATAGTCCCTTGTTTCAAAAGAAACTTTGGTTTTGGAAGGTCACTGGTTTTCAGAACCCAGAGTCTCGTGCCCTGCAGAACACTGTTATTATTCTGAAATGCTCCCTTCAACAATTGAGTATTTGACTGAATTTTCGGTGTAAGATTACGAACATGGGATGTATACTTACCTTACTATATTGAGAACATTTCTTTTCCTGTTAGACCCTTAATTTGTGATATCTCCTCAGTCAGACATGACATGGGTTTCAGTCTGAAGATCATAGGCTACACATCAAGCTACGAAAAGATGGCACTTCTTGAGTGTAAACCTCTATAACATGAATAAACATGAGAGCAAGTGAAATATTAAAAATTAAATAACTTCATTTGTTTATGTGTCATTTGAAAGATGCATATGTTGACAATTTTGATAGAAATTAAAAAAAGGAATGCAATATACTTTTATTGGCAGTCCCTTATTATGAAAACAATATGGGGCTCATTTCCTAAAGTTTATTGAAGAATTGATTTCAAATGGAATGTAATCAACAACAGCTGACAATTAAATCATCAATTTATTTTCTAGGAATTCAATACATCCGATTTCATTACCGCTTTACAGTAAATAATGTCATCAAATGCATTCGGATGATCATTGCAAGGGAGGAGACTTGTATGGAAACCCATCGAATGTCTAATTGCCACCAGTGCATTGACGGCTATTGAAGTCTTGCTCCTATGTAGAGAAGCTTCAACATTTGACGAGAATATTTCCTTAAAAAGGAAATAATTTCTCTCTTTTCATTGCCATCGCCATTATAATTAACGGACGTCGGACGTCAGGCATAAAAAAATCTGAAAAATCATTTTATTATCAACTATCAAATATAAAGTAAATGTAATCTAAATACTGCGCTAACTTGCGAACGAAGCTTCTACGGCAAAAATGTTTCGAAATCAGCTTAAACAACTGAGTAAGTATGCCAAGTTTCATTAAAATGGATGCAGTTGTAACAAAATGATTTGGTTTTGAACGTATGTTTTGTTAGAATTTCAGTTGTCGAGGATCTTTGTTTGTTTTGTTAGAATTTCAGTTCCCAAGATTAAAATTTCATGGAAACAACATAGAATGACACAATGAACTAATATTTTCATCCAATTTGAGTACGCTTGATTCAATGGTATCATTGAGAACCGTTGGATCTATCTAAATAGCTTATTTATTCGAGTTACAGACAGCTTATTGTGCTTTAATTCTCTGATAATTTGTAGGTTTTTTAATTATCTTTCTTCAAGTAATTTAATAATAATGCATTGTTCCATTACAATATTAAATAATGTAGATGTCATATTGTTTCGTATTAATGATTGCAGCAACCAAACTTACCTTTGTATAATCCAAATACTGCACTAACTTGTGAACGAAGCTTCTACGGCAAAAGTGGTTTTGAGTTTCAAAATCAGCGTAAATATCTGAGTAAGTATGCCAAATTTCATTAAAATCGGTGCAGTGGTAACAAAATATATCGAGTTACGGACAGACAGACGAACTTAGCCAATTATTTAAATTGATGTGAAAGCCAAGAATAGTGTTTGTATCTTAGTAAGGGATCTACCTTACATCGCTTGTGTTTCCTTAAGGTCCTGACTCAAACAAGGACAGGCGACAGTAAACTTTTTATTTCTTTTATATATTTATTTTACAAATGCGCCTAAAATTCTGAAAATTTAAAAATGAACTTGTGAAGCATCTGGGATTTATATTTTCTTTTTAATTTTCAAAATATCTTCTCTATTGAAATAATTTAAAATTCGATTAACAGTCAATTGTTTGGGTGATTTTCGAGATACTACTCTGTATTTAAAACCTGGAAAAGACTTGACAAAAACTTGAAATTATAAAAAATATATGAATAATGCAATAGTTAATTTTTAGAACATTAAAAATTCTGTTTTTTTGAAATTGTGTGAGAATAAATTACTTTTTTAAAAAAATTAAATATTGTACTAATAATAAATATTTTAAATACAAAACATTATTTCACAATTTTTTTATCATTTCAGATTTTCGTGAAATTGTTTCACTTGAAAATATCGACTAATATCTCGAAAACACGAAAAAATTAGCTTCTTTTTGAATTTTAATTTAATTAATTGCAGAATATTTTGAAAATTAAAATAAAGAAAATAGAAATCCCAGATGCTTCACAAGTTCATATTTAAATTTTTAGGATTTTAGGTGCATTAGAAAAAGAAATATATAAAAGGTTATTTCTGCATTTGTTTGAGTCATGACGTTAAGATGACCTTTGCAAATGTACTCAGCGTTCGCATTCATTTAAAGAAGTGAACATTTTCAGAAAGAATCAGTAGATGAATTTAGATGAAAAATTTATTCGTTTTTCATCAATTTTGTTTTATTTTTATCAATTTTGTTTTGTTCTATGACTTTCTGCTATGGACAGTATGTTGATATACACCAGTTGTTTCGGTTTTTTTTCCCCTTATCTGATTTGTTTTGCTGTGCCACGATTCTTCCTTTTCTGTCCATGTTATTCACTATTTTTTTAGTCCTTTTCTTCTTTCTGAAATCAAACTTGGATGGCTATCTTTCTTATGCATATGTATTTGTAAAGGAGTGGTGTAATATTTTTTTTTTTTACGCACAGAGACACTTGATATAAACTTTGAATAGTTTTATTGAAAATATAATAATAATAAGTCAAATATGATAATCTGAATGATGACTGATAAAATACTTGTTGTAAAACAAGTTTGAATGTATAGCTTTTAAGTTCTAGCAATAAGATAGAATGTGAGTTCGGTTCACTATCATGCAGGTGAGTTAGCACTAAATTTCTTCTCACGTGATAAATTCTTCTTTCACAGAATTTCACTTCAATAGTATCAACTTGATATTAATAATCACTGTAATAATAATAATAATAATAATGATAATAATAATATTCACTGGATAAATAATAATCGTAGTTGTGGACTTGACAAACACTGCTTTAAACTAATTGAATAAATAATCACTACAGTTGGCCAAACCAAAGGATGACTTTGACCTTGAACGAGACCCATGATCTCTTAATCATTCCAGGACTAAGAGAGAGAAGATTAAAAATGGCGACTCTCCGACACAGAAAACCGTTGGCAGCAAAACAACTGAAGTTATTGCTAACGTTATTTCTTATTTCGAAAAGGCCTTATGACATGCTTACTTCGCACATCAGAGAAATTATTTTCGATCCCAGTGCCGTGAGTAAAAGACGAAATGTGAGTAAAAGAATCCCATCTTCGTCTTCGTGTTGTCGATCTCAGTCAAAAAACATATTGGGAAAGGTAGGAGACTGATTTTGAACGATTGAAACGAACGAATGAATAAAAATAAATTTTTGAAATTATATTTGATGAGAAATCAGAATAGTTCAAGAAAATAACTATCGTCTTTTTTCCGTAAACTTCAAACTCCCTAAATGTTCACTTTCCCGCCATAAACAGACATATACAATCGATTCAGATTCTACTACTGCGACATCTGGTTGCCACGGTCGTTCTTTGGTTTGGCGGACTGTAATTCGCTCGATGCACTTATGACTACTCTCAATTCTCCTAATAGTCAAATAATAAATAATGGAAGCACAATATTTACTTTATAATAAATAAATTCGAAGCATTAAGTTCATTTATTCGCACTATCTCGTGCCGAATATTCACTATAATAAATCACTATAGTTATGTAGTGATTATATATGCACTCACGTTTTGAATGTATATTCTTTCACAATCGATAATTCATTTTGGTGAAACCGGAGATGAAGGTACAAGCCTTCGAGGTAATGGCCGCTTTTGGAACTATTTTCCGAATCGGAAAAAAATTAGAAAGGGCCAAAATTTTTTCGAAATTTACCAAAAGATACATCCTGCAGCTGAGCAGACCTAACTTCTCTAACCTACCTCGACGATTCGTTCCTTCGGAACTCATTAGCATGTAAGTTGTTTCTTAGGCTAATTAATGGAAATAACGGTTCGGATCGCTCCGCCACATATCCTTCCGAACACTGCGATTGGCTTCTACCCTCTTCTCCGTTTTAGCCTTCACTTTTATATTTATCGAACAAATAATCTTCAATTTAATAGATAAGATTAACTTCTGGATAAACTCGATGTACGCTTCTGGAATATTACTGTTCCTTCCTAATTAATATTTATTCTCTGCGGGTTCACTGTTTCCCTTTCACTTTAATTGTAATAAAACGTACTCACAGTTTCTTTGAAGTTCTCGTTGAATTGTCCCCATAAGGTTCCTAATCAAATTACATCCTACCAGGGAGACGCACACTTTCTTTTCGAAATCCGCTCCGCTGTCTTGAATCCTCTCAGCTGACTTCGCTCTGCGTTCTCTCCTGATCGTCAGCTTAGCTGGAGAACATCTCGCCTTATCTCGCACTGGACAGAAACTGATCTTACACACATTGGAAATTTCCCACTTCTCTCCAAAACGAGGCAGCGCCTCTCGTTTTGTTACTTAAGTCCGCTGACGTTTTAATTATGAAAATTTAATTATAATATATTTAATTCTTCATATATCGAATTATAAATTAGGTTTCAAGCTTTCATAAATTTTATTTTAAATTCTATTCAAATAATATTAGTAGTATCACTCTACAGTATTCCTCATTGAGTTCATTTTCTTTTCTTTATTTATGTGTGTACTATAATTATTACTACCCTTTTGATTTTATTAAGTACTTATGTATGTTTCAGAATGTTAGCAAGAGTGTTTTCCGCAGTGAAATTGCAAGGAGAACATATTTTCAAGTAAGTAATTTAATACATTACTGATACAATAGGTAAAACCTGATTGGCTTCCATTTGAAAAGACACACATTAAAAAGAAGGCAAAAACATACAGCGCCATCTGGCTTTTGATATACAAATTATAATTACAGCGCTACAGCGCCAGATTAAGAATTGTAATCCAACAAAGAAAACGATTAGATATGCCTTTTGTTGTTTATAATATGTTTAATTTAATCAGGCAAGTGAGCGACTGCATCGTCTATTGATTTCATTCTATGTTAGAAAAATTAACCCCGTGATTACTAAGATTGCAAATGAGTGTTTTTAAGATGGGTGCTCTGATGGGAAATACAGTGCCATTTTGTTGTAGAAGTATCTTCTTCTCCAACTTGTGTGCAGATGGCTTCATGGAATTTTTCTGCGCGCTAATCCAACACCCAAGCCCTATTTGTCAGAGATCTCTTACATCAAACTCTCTATAAGTAGCACGTAGGAAGATATAGAGGAAGAGTTGTCAATTTGTATCTGATGAAAGGCAGTTAACTCTATCGCGATCCGAAGGGACAATTTATTTTTTGTGCTTCCGTCTCGCCTTACCCTTCCACAACAGCTGTACCCTTGGATTACGGATTTGTCGTTCTATCTGCATTAACCAAGACTGTAAAAGCTTCGGATAATAAGCTTCATCGCAGCTATGTGTCAATTTAGAATTCTCCAAATGTGTATGTTGCTGAGAATACTATGAATACTGCTTCTGGGTGAGAAGAAAGAAAAATGGAGAAATCAGTTTTCTTTTTCACCGATAATCAAGAAGGGAGGCTCTGTAAATGGACTTAGCCCAGCGACTAATCGAATTCTGGCTCCTTTGAGAGAAGAACCCTGCGCGATGCAATGTGGCTTCCTTTTGAAACAAGTGAACGTGGTCTAGTTGGTAGAATACTTTGCGGCAGGCTGCTTGGTTTAACCCACTATCTAAACGTCTAGACCGAATGAGTGTACTGTATCTGCCACTCGTCAGAAATCTTGCAGACTGTAAGTAGCTGGATTTGTTGAATTGTATCGGGAGAATTGTATCAATGAATTTAATCAGCATGTTTTCCTTTTTTATTGTGCTTATAAGTAGCTGGATTTTAGAACTTTTAGCGCAGTTATTTCTACTTTTACGTCTTCGAACGTTCGTTATAGATGGCTCATTGACAATTAACTTCAAAAAGAGCGTTTCTTGAACATTAAATTCTCGATGGTTTTCGTTTATCTCCAGCTTTGTAGTGTAAATTAAGAGAAAATTTAGATTTGCTGAAAAAGCTGAACTTTTCTTTTCCTCACATTCTGATTTTGTAAAAGTTTGCTTTTTATATTCAGCCTTCTTATTTATTCTGATTTTTGTAGTAACAAAAAATTGTGTTAATTTTGGTAATCATTACATTTTGGTAAATTGTGATTTAGCTTATGAGAATTCTACTATATCTGAAAGTTGATGTAATATGGATATTCATAACATGAAAAAATTAAATATATAATTAAAAAATCTTCTCATCTCATATATCTTCATCTAAAACTTTAATCTCTCATAATATTTCGTTCTTTCTTTTCGAAAGAACTTCTTCAGATGGCTAGAGATAAGGTATCTAATTCTATTCTCTATACATAGAATTCATTACAAATGATATGTGTTTCTTCTTTTCCAAATTCAAAAAAATGAATGAAAAAATGAACGATATTCTTCTAATAAAAAATCTTATCAAATAATTTACAATTATGATTTTTCCTTCCTTTTCTAAAGAATTCTAAAGTTTTAAATAAAAGCGTGGTATTAATCAATAAAAGCGTGGTATTAATAAAACCGTGGTATTAATTAATAAAAGCGTGGTATTGCCTTTGTACAGAATCTATGTATCACAAACCGTTTACTTATTGTATCCTTTTGCTACAACATTATAATTAACTTAAGCATTGTATAAATACAATACAATTTATTGCATATTGTATCTATTTATACACAATAAATTTAACTGAACGTAAATTTATTACAATTATACATTATAAAGAATTAAACTTAAGAATTGTTACGATTTAAACAAAAGTATGGTATTTATATTCATTGGTAAAGAAGAAATGTATGACACATATCATTTGTAATGAATTCTATGTATAGAGAATAGGGTTAGATACCCTAACTGTAGTCATCTGAAGAAGTTCTTTCGGAAAGAAAGAACGAAATATTATTAGAGATTAAAGTTTTCGATGATGGTATAAGATGAGAAGATTATGGATATTCTTATTGCTTTTAGCTGTATGTGTACGTTTTTAGCTTTCCGGAAGGTAGTCTGAATGAAACTTCCTGTTCGAGTCCAGTTATTATAGGAATACTTGAGGAGTTTTTTTTTTCCTCCCTTTTGGTACCTGACATTTCAGTATCTCGGGAAGAATTATTAATGTAGTGAATGTTCGAATGAATTCGTCCATCACATTGACATTTCCAATTCGTTCATCACATGAACTCTCACAATGAGTGAAAAGGAAGGTGATGTTTATTAGTTTGGTGATTTCTTGTTTACTGAAGATACGTTTTATTAATGTGTAAGTTATGTTCACTGTCATCATATCTTTATTGTTTTATATGTGGATTGTTTTTATTGAAAGAGAATCCATATGTTGTGGTTAACTATTAATGTATTTTGTTTGCGTATTATTTCGGGGCATGGGAAGGTTTACAGGCCCAGTAACTTCACCCTTTTAGCCCTAACAGTGTTTTCGTTTCTTTCAATCTCTGATAAAGAATTCCAAGTATACGACGACTCTTGCATCGGACGTCTATTCGACAGCTGAGAGTCAGACTTTGATCTCTTCAAAGTTGTTGACGTTCATTAGATGCAGTTTGAGCATCTCTTTCCAGTAAATAAAACATTGCTCGACTATTTTTTTTTTATTTATCTCTGATCGTTTGATATTTATTAATCCTTTACATTTAATAAAAACTCTTCTATTTATCTTGATGATAATCTACAAATTGTTCATTTGTCATGAGGATCATAGTGAGCAATATCACATTACTTGCTGATACTATTATTGGGAAATAAATGTATTTTTGTATATT